>JARYGA010016866.1:0-81180 GCA_030545235.1 Helianthus tuberosus
ACTTTTGAGAGTCAAAGTAGCTATGTTTGGCTTCTACGTTGTCAAGAATATAATTTACTTTCTTTCCATGAGATTGATAAGTAACTGAACTGTTTATAACATATTTCAATTGAAGCATTGTGTTAATGATATTTATTTTATGGTTTAATTATAGCTCAAAGCTATGTAGTGCAGAATATATCTTGAGAAACATCTTATTTGACTTTAGGTAATCAAAGTAATTACACTTTACTTCAAATTATGAAGTAATTGTTACTTGGTGTAGACAATATTGATAACGAGATTAAAACATATAAAATATATTTATTGGTTTCGCCTTTCACCACCAAAGATATGTAAATTTATATCCCAAAATTTTCATCACGGACTTTTGCGAGTCAACCATCTTTGGCTCTTAATAGATAACTACAATACATATCTAAATCTTTAATAATTGAATTCATTTTATGTATATTTAATATTTGTTACTTTAATATTTGTTGATATACAATTAGCAGGTTTTCAGTTGGTGTCAAGTTAGAAGACCTTTTGAAACTCACAACAACAACATAACTTTAATGCATTCCCTCTGCAAGGTACGAGTTCAAGTGGCTTATGAAATTTGTTGACTATAAAAAGGTAGTTTGACAATAGATAGGCTAATGCTGGTGCATTGCTGTAACATGTTACACACAATTCAAAATTATGTATTTTTGTGAAATCAGTTGCATTATGTAATGCCTGGTTTTTTTTATTTCGGACTTTCTGTTTCAGGAATATTATAGGGTTGTCGCTTTTTTTTTGCTCCGAGGCGACAAATCACGTGAAGCGTTTTGAAGCGCGCTTTAAGCCCGAAGCGCCATTGGTTTGAAGCGACGCTTCAGCCCAATCAGGTCAGATTTAGGTTTTTAATTTAGGCCCAATAGTCTCTAATAGAGTTTAATTGAGGCCCGCTACTTCTTTACCCTAAAAAAAGAACGTTGGCAAACATCTTCAGCCGCTTCCTCCCTCTTCTCCGTCGATTCTTCATACTTTCTCCAATAATCGACTTTAATTTATGTTTTAATTATGTTTTTTATGTGTTAAGTGTGTGTTTTAATCATGTTTTTGTGTTTTTTATTGATTAGCAAGTAGAATATGTCATATTGATGTGTATGAATATTTTTTTTATTTTGAGCGCTTCGTATACGTGAAGTTCTCGCTTCGCGCTTGAAGCTTCGCTTAAAGCTTTTGGAACCAAAACGCTTCGGAGTGCCTCACGCTTTTTTAAACCAAGCGTGAAACCATACCGAACCGACTGCAACTGTTTGGTTTGGTTTGGGTCAGTTTTAATTTTCAACGGTTCGGTTTCAATTTCGATTAAAAGAAAAACTTTATGTGATTTGAGTTGACATAACCAAACATATCCTTAGAGAAACCACTTAAAGAGGCCTCCTAGAATCAACAGGTTGCATATTTTCACGTTATTAAGTCAAGAAAATATACCATCAAACAAAACAAACAAATTTTCTTATACTGTTATGACCCGTAGCAATTGATCGTTTTCAAAAACGACCGATTGTATCCTTTCAGTGCTTTTATATTCTAACCTTAATATCTTTTGCTGAATTTGCAGATTATTTTTTGAGACTTATAAACATGTCTCTCTCTCTCAAATACAGTCCTGACTTCATTTTCAAAATTCAAGCTCTAATTTCAAACCTGCATCTCCCAGATCCTTTCAGTTGAATTTCAAGCGATTCAGATCTAAGGGCTGTGTATCTTGAAACAGGTTCTCAGCACAGATCTTCAAGTGAGTAATCTTTATTTTTTTCTCTTTTTTTCTTGGTTGTTGATACTTTTTTTGGGTTTTGTTTAACTTTTTGAATGTAGTCTCTTGGGCCAGATCTAGCGATTAGTCGATGGTCCATGTATTTGAGGGACATGGACGAGTGCTCAGAAGTAGATAGAAGAGCTTCTTGCATTTAAACGTTTGGACGATAAAACAGTTCATAGCTTGAATGGATTTTTTTGTAGATAGATTGGTGAGTTTAATCGGTTATCTTTATATTTTTTTTGTACAAATTGTGTTCGCTTACATTTACCAAACAAGTAAGAGGTTGGTGGTATTGGTTAAACGTAATGGTATAATGGTCATATTATAAATTGAACTTATTGAAATAGGTAAATATAGAATATTAAGTATTTTAAGAACTACGGTTGGTATTGGGCCTTTGCCAATTGGGTTATTATTTTGGGACTACTCGGTATGGGGAGCGGCCTAGGGCTGGCGAGGGTACTTGTGAATAACAAATTATTCCACATTTTCGTTTGATTTAGTAAATAGGTTGGTATTTGCGATTTCGTTTGATTTAGTTTTTTTTTGTGATGCAGGGTATTTGATATGGAGCTATAAGGCACTACTCTTATTTATCTCGAGCACATGATGAGAGGGGCATAGGTAATATGTTCCAGTTTTCATTCTACTTTTATTCTATAAAAATCTATCCTAATGAAGACATCATGTTATTTAGAGTATAAAACCTTCCATTTATGGGAGAAAAGGTAAGTACGCAACCTCAATAGACGCTTATGTGTATTTTAGTTTGAATACATTGTTGAGTTATATAAACTCTACTATATTTTATTTACCAAAAATTCTATAAATTGGGAGGGGCATAGGTAATATGTTCCAGTTTTCCTTCTACTTTTACTTCCTCAATTTCTCACGTATTTTTTTTAATGTACATTTGTCTTTGATTAGGGTTGTGAATAAGACCAACAACAAGAACAAAGAATGGCTCTATGGTTGCACGCCGAGTTCTTTCTAATTTGTTTGTGCTTAGACTTTGTGAACTTATTTATTTGTTCGTGTGTGATCAGTTTTCATTTTATTTATCTACTATCATTGTTTTCCTATTTTTGATTTATCTACTATTGAATGGGTAAAAATGATATGTAAAGTTACTCCAGAGTATGCACCTGTAGTCTATTTTCATGAAAACAGATTATTGCAAAATCCACTACGAAGCGCGGTTGGGGTAAATTATAACTAAAAACAAGAGAACCTTCTTTTAATGTTTACGATGTACCCGCGTCCACTTATGATATATTATAATCTGTTTTTTAGTATTTAAATGATATATTATAATCTGTTTTTTAGTATTTGATTCCGATCGTTATTAGAACAAACCCGTGTATTCACAGGGGTGTACACCTATGCACTTTTTACACTAACAATGTGTAAAAAAAATTAACATCATATATAAGAAGTTATTAGACAACATAAAATTAGGTCATGCTTTATAAAGATATGTAACTAAACATAAAGACATGTAAAACAAATTGTACACTATATCAAATATGTACAATAAAACAAATTGTCTTTAACATTGTTTTATAAAGATATGTAACTAAACATAAAGAATTTAAATAATATATTATAATATGTTTTTTAGTATTTGCTTCCGATCGTTATTAAAACAAACCCGTGTGTTCACACGGGTGTACACCTAGTATAATTAATATCAAGTGTCTACCAAATTGATATTAATTATCTATATATTAAAAATTAAAAATTATCTATATATTAAAATTATCCTAATGAATAGTAACTATTTATAATTTCTATTTATAATAGAGTTAATGTTATTTTAGTTGTTATGGTTTGAACCATTTAATCACTTTAGTCCAAATGTTTTATTTTTTACATGTGGGTCCAAAAAAATTTCACCGTTGCCACTTTAGTCAATTGTATATATTAAAAAAACAACCTAATGAATAGTAACTATTTATAATTTATATTTATAATAGAGTTAAATGTTATTTTAGTTCCTGTTGTTTGAACCATTTTATCACTTTAGTACAAATGTTTTATTTTTCACCTGTGGGTCCAAAAAGTTTTCACCGTTTCCATTTTAGTCAACTGATTTAACTTCATCCATTATTTCTGTTAACGAGAAGGAAAATTCGATCATTTAATATGTAATTTTGTTAACTATATATAAAAAAACAACCTAATGAATAGTAACTATTTATAATTTATATTTATAATTATCTATATATTAAAAAAACAACCTAATGAATAGTAATTTAGTTCCTGTGGTTTAAACCATTTTATCACTTTAGTCCAAAGGTTTTATTTTTCACCTATGGGTTCAAAAAGTTTTCACCGTTGCCATTTTAGTCAACTTGGTTAATTTCATCGATTATTTCTGTTAATGAGAAGGACAATTCGATCATTTTATATGTAATTTTGTTAACTATATATAAAAAACAACCTAATGAATAGTAACTATTTATAATTTATTTATAATTATCTATATATTAAAAAAATATCTATATATTAAAAAAACAACCTAATGAATAGTAACTATTTATAATTTATATTTATAATAAAGTTAAATGTCATTTTAGTCTCTGGTGTTTGAGCCATTTTGCCAGTTTAGTACAAATGTTTTATTTTTCATCTGTGGGTCCAAAAAGTTTTCACTGTTACCACTTTAGTCAACTGGGTTAACTTCATCCATTATTTCTGTTAACGAGAAGTGCAATTCGGTCATTTTATATGTAATTCTGTTAACTATATATTAAAAAAACAACCTAATGAATAGTAGCTATTTATAATTTATATTTAGAGTTAATTGCCAAAATCGTCCCTGAGGTTTGGGCAGGTTTGCAATTTTTCTCCAAAATGACACTTTTGTACCAAATTGCCCCAAACGTTTGTAACTTTTTGTCATTTTCATTCAAACCACTAACTTAGTTTATTTTTTCTGTTAAATTGAGGATATTTGGATGAAACTGGCAAATATAAAATCACATGGATGATTTTGGCACTTTACTCAAACTCTTTTAAATTTCTTTTATTTAATTAATTTTGTTACATATATAATAAAAAAAATATACATGTAATTTTTATATGAAAAAAATAATAGCTTTGTCACATAATTTTTATAAATTTTCATCAAACCACTAACTAAGTTAATTTTTCTATTAAGGAGAAGGATATGTTTATAAACTAAGACAAAAATTAATTTCTAATTTTTTATATAGATCAGTTTTATAAAAATAAAATATACTTAAACCTCTAAATTTTATAAAACTAAAATGCTGGTGACCTTTTTGAAAAATGTCAAATAAAAAAATCTTATCATATGTACCAAGTTTGTATTCATTTTCTACTCTTTCAAATTTGCTCATAAGGAAAAACAGAAGCCAGTGACCCCCCTATGAAACAACGTATCGTTATCAAATCTTAAAATTACCCACCAAATTGTAATTATAATGCTATGAACCAAAAGTTTCTTTACTCAAGCCACTCGGAATAAGTATTAGTTAGTTACCCTCATAATCTTAATTAAATAAATATTTTATTTCTACCAACATATTTCCTAGGTGCTCAACACATTTAAAAAATGTATAACGTTTTTTACAATTTTTTCTATCTTTACAACTGATAAATACTAAAAGTTGTAATCGATTGTTATGTGTTGCACACCAACGACGTTTTCTCTTTATAGAACTGATTTATACAAAGAAGCTGTAAATTAATTTATGTCTTAATTTATAAAATTTAAAAAATCCTTCACCTTAACAGAAAAAATAAACTAAGTTAGTGCTTTGTAAGAAAATTTATAAAAAATATGTGACAAAACTTTTAATTTTTTCTTTTCTAAAAGCTCCATGTATTTTTTTATTATATATGCAACAAAAATAATTAAATAAAAGAAATTAAAAAGGGTTTGAGTAAATTGCCAAAATCGTCCATGTAGTTTTGTATTTGCAAGTTTCATCCAAATATCTCAACTTAATAAAAAAAATAAACTAAGTTAGTGGTTTGAATGAAAATGTCAAAAAGTTACAAACCTTGGGGGCAATTTGGTACAAAAGTGTCATTTTGGATGAAAATGGCAAACGTGCCCAAACCTCAGGGACAATTTTGACAATTAACTCTTATATTTATAATAGAGTTAAATTTCATTTTAGTCCCTGTGGTTTGAGCCATTTTGCCAGTTTAGTCCAAAGGTTTTATTTTTCACCTATGGGTCCAAAAAGTTTTCACCGTTGCCACTTTAGTCAATTGGGTTAACTTCATCCATTATTTTTGTTAACGAGAATGGAAATACGGTCATTTTATATGTAATTCTGTTAACTAGAAGGGCAATTCGACCATATAAAATGACCGAATTGCCATTCTTGTTAACAGAAAACAAAAAGTTTTCACCGTTGCCACTTTAGTCAAGTGGGTTAACTTCATCCATTATTTCCGTTAACGAGAATGGAAATTCAGTCATTTTATATGTAATTTTTTAAACTACAAGGGCAATTCGACCATATAAAATGACCGAACTGCCCTTCTCGTTAACAGAAATAATGGATGAAGTTAACACGGTGGACTAAAATGGCAACGGTGAAACCTTTTTGCATTCTCTGTTCGTCACTAATGTCTTCGCTATTTGATCCAGTCTCTTCGGGATAATATTCAACTATTGCCCAGCCTTCATCCTCTAAAATCATGTTGTGTAGAATGATGCACGCGTACATCACATTTCTTATTTGATCTTTTTCATACAATTGACAAGGCATGCTCAAAATGAGCCACCTTTTCTACAAAACACCAAATGCTCGCTCGATGTCTTTGTGTGCCGCCATCTGAACTTTGTTAAACTTTACTCTTTTAGGATCTAGGGTTCCATCTTTTGAAAAAGATTTCACAAAAACAGTCCATTAAGGGTAAATTCTATCAACAAGATAGTACCCATGCATGTATTCAACATCATTTACAAAAAAATGTTCCTTTAGGTCCAACACCATTTATCAGATCATTGAAAATGGGCGAGTAATGAATAATGTTTATATCGTTATGTGAACTTGGCATACCAAAGAATGCATGCCATATCCAAAGATCAGGTGATGCAACAACTTTAAGCATCGTAGTCGGTATTCCATGATATCCGCTTGTGTGAGAGCCTTGCCATGCAGTTGGACAAAGTTCTCACTCTCATTTCATACAATCTAAACTACCTATCATCCCGAGGAGACCATCATATCACTGAACGTTGGTTTTCTCGTTTTTTTTTTAATATATAGTTCAATGATTGTGAAGACTTTCCCTAGCCACCCGTGCAGACATTTTTAAATAGTCATCCATTACGTCAGAACTATTCCCGTAAGCCAATTGTCTTAGGGCGGCCTTAACATTTTGCCACGTGGTAAGTCCTAAATTACCACGTGCATCGGGTCTTTGTCGGAAAAAAACGTAATTATCCTCTAAATCCTTTGACATTCTTAAAAATAAATTTTTATTCATACGAAAACGACGCCTAAACATTCTTTCATCATACGTTTGTTTGGGTGACAAATAATCGCTTACCAGCAAATCGTTAACGGTTTCGCGTTCACAAAGGATATACTTCCTCCGTTTGGATTGGGGTTGGGAAGTTCCTTCTTCTGAATCTTCAACAATAGCTTTCAGGACCGTCGCTATTGTTGATAATTATATTTCCGCCTCGTCGTTCAATGAGGATGACGAATCATAACTATCAGACAAACACTTGAACTTGAAGAATTCATTGAATATATTTTTTTTGGTGATGGGAGGTGGTTTTTAAATATTTGGATAGTAAAATTTAGTAAGAATTGTTTGATTTATATAGAATAAAAGTTAAAGATTTTATTTTTTTTATAAAATAGTTGTTGGCCAATGGCTAGCCCAACGATCACATGAACCCAGCGAATCCTAGCTATCCACATCATCTCCCCAACCCGCCCCACACCAGGCTTTATAGCCACGCCAGCGGGGCAACGCCGCTACCCACGCTGGCCCGATGTGGCTAAAGCAGCGTTACTTGGCTACCCACGACCCCAACCCAAACCCACACCCCACGGCCTAAAAGAGGAGAGTCCACATCTGCACCAAAAAGATGACGCACATACCTTTTTTTAATGAAATGTCTTTGAGAAAACAAACAGTCTTCAGACCCAAATGTCTGCACGTGGTCTGCGCGACGCAGACATAAGAGGCCAGGAAACTTTTCTTGGAAAAACAAACATCACCTTAGAGCATTCACATCCGTTCCACTAAATTCTGTGTGTGGAGTTTTTATAATACAAAGAGTATAAAAAGTGGTTTTGAGTAAATGAGAGAGAAAATGTTACTGTTTATCTGTATATTTGGGGGGACACTGTTCATCCCCTATAATTTTTTATTATAATTTAAAAGTGGTTGTGAGTGGAGTAGAGAGAAAAAGTAATGATAAATGTATAAAAAATATTATTTAGAGTGAATTGCAAGTTTTGTCCTTTATCTTTAGGCCACTTTGCAGGTTTTGTCCTTTATGTTTAAATTTGACAAGTTTTGTCCTTTATGTTTAAAAATCAAGCACGTTTTACCCTTTGGGCCTTAAAAATCAAGCACGTTTTGTCCTTTATGTTTAAAAAATCAAGCACGTTTTGTCCTTAAAAATCAAGCACGTTTTGCCCCAAAGGGTAAAACGTGCTTGATTTTTAAACATAAAGGACAAAACTCGTCAAATTTAAACATAAAGGACAAAACCTGCAAAGTGGCCTAAAGATAAAGGACAAAACTTGCAATTCACTCTATTATTTAATTGAAAATGATATAGAAAATATAGTGTTTTTTAATGTAATTTAGAGTGAAAATATGGTGGAATGGATATGAATAAGTGTTTGTTAGTAAAATAGAGTATAAGAAAGTGAAACAAATAATAAAATAAGTGTTTGTTAGTAAAATAGAGAGATAGAGAGTTGGATGTGGGAAGTTTTGAAAAATAAACAAAATTTAAAAAAAAGTGTGTTTTTAGTAAAATTATATAGATGGAGATGAAGACTCAAATACGAATGGTTAAAGATGAGCTTGAACAACTTAAACTAATAACTTTCGATCCAGCTGTCTAACTAATGGGCCAACTAGTGCGCTTACATTTATTAATCCATACACATTACAATCAAAACGAGGGAAGCCAAACATTTCATGAAACACTTATGAGAATTATCCATATATATATGCAATCGAAGAACACGTTAGATGACCCACGGCATCATCTTTTTCGAGAAAGTCGATATCCATCTCAAATATACTTGGTGCGGTGATGTTAGACGAGATTGATATATTTACATTGGATTGGATGAGGAGATGATAGACTGTCAATTTGAAGACACCATCATAAACTATCCATACATAATACATAATACACAATATGCAGAAGTCTGCCGTCAATTGTCCAAACACCCTTCTCAATTCATGTGATCAAAATATGCAATGAGTCGCCAGGTAGTTGAGTTATATAGATGCAAACCATAACCTAGAGTTTTACGAAGGTAGCGCAAAATGCACTTGAAAACCTTAAAGTAAGGCTCTTGGGATCGTGAATGTATACACAAATTTGCTAAGCTATATATGTTACTGTCTACTACTAAAAAAAATACTTAGATTCATTAGGGGTTTAACACGCACCAATCGTTCCATTTGTAGGCTTAGAAGTGTAACTTTAGTCCATTAGTATGTAATCGTCTGTGTTTTAAACATTTTGAACTCTGTCATTAAAAAAAATTATCTTTGAACTTTCAACGATGGGGTCCTCCTAATCCAAAAGCACAACACCCCTATTTATAAGGTGAAGGATTTAAATTATGTACCGTGTTAAGGATAAAAGTATTTATGAGTAGTTTAGTTTGATCTTAAAAAAACTATGCAGCAATTGCTTACATCTCTTTCCCAAACTAGTTTCTTTTCTTGTTTTTTATTTGTATCTAATAACATGAGTGATGAAACAATGGTTAACCGGGTGGGGTTAACTCACTGGTCTTGTCAAGTAGGGTTAATCCCTTCTTTCCGAGGATCGCTGGCTAGATCGTCCGCTGGTTGGTTCCCTACACAAGGAAACAAGCCATGACTCGTAACAAGGAGGATGGGGTGGGGGGTGCTCCTTGTTACCACTCTCCGGCATGAGAATCAGTAATTTGCTTGGGAAGCAAAGTGTGATAGTAGTAGTAGTGAGAGAGTTGAGAAGTGATACCTCAAACCTGGTTTGGGATGGGTATTTATAGCCGAGGAGTGAAGGAGGGTAGTTGAGTAGCTAGTCTGACATCGCACAGTCTTCTGTAGGTGTGTCAGACATGTCAGTTACGATGGTGATGCCACGTCCTGCTGTGGTGTCAGACTGTTGCACATGTGTGGGTTAGTAGGCGACTGTTCTCAGTGCCACTTGCACTGAGTGTCAGACCTACTTGCCGTGTAGGCAGGATGCGGTGCCAGGCCGTATCGCTGCTTGCGGTCACTGATGTTGTTCCCGCGTTCTTTGTTCTATTCAAGAAGCATGTGGGATGCGGTGCCATGCCACATAGCCGTTTAGTGACTGTTACTATTGTCCAGATCCCTTGTCGTGACGAAAATGTTCATAGGATGCGGTGCCAGGCCGCAACGCTATGCGTAACATTTATTTCCGTACTTAAGGTAAGCCTGTTCATCAATGGACAGATTGGATCGCTGTGTTCGCGCGTGCCCGTACGGACACAAGTAAGTTATTGCTGGTGGGCGTTTTTGATAAGGGTAATGGTCATTCGCGGTCATGCTGACGCGAGATCTGGGACCATACCCATTCAAGTCCCCCCAGTCTAGTGTTTCTTCCTTATGCAAGTTGCATGTGGGAGGAATAATGGACTATGGTGTCTAGAAGGTAGAATATGGGCCTTTCGAGTAGATTGTTTCTTCCTTTGAGAAGGATGTCTGGTGAGCAAGTTCCGTCTGATGCGGAATTCTCAGCCAAGGACATGACTCTTGGTCTACCTTTTCCTGATGTCATCAGCCACCTGTTGGTGTTTCGAACCAACCTTTGAAACGGTGAGTGTAGGTGTTAGCAGGGTTCGAACCAACCTTTGAGATCGTGACGGAAGATGTATGTCTCCGCCACTTTAGTTGTAACCTCTGCGTCAGCTAATGCAAAGTTGTAAGTACTTTGCTTAAGCTCTATGTTCAGCAACTGGACATGCAATGATGATCCCTGTTTTGTGGGGCATTCGTGTTCTTCAGTTTAGCTCTCAAGTAACCGCACGTCCTCTGCGGTTTAGCTCTCAAGTAACCGCACGTCCTTTGCGGTTACCTCGTTGCTGTACCTTGTTGGCCATGTGTGTTTGAGCCACGTGGAGTAGTTGCGTCATTGTTGGCCGTGTTTGGTCGAACAATGTGAATCTGGACTATGGGCAGATAAACATGGTCATAGGCATGGTTGTGCCTACCATTGTTTATTCTACGCGGTCCATAGGTGGGTAACTAGTTATAAGCAGACTTGTTACCACCGTTCTGGAGCCACTTTCCTTCACGCTTTGGTGGAAAGTAGTTTTCCTTTAAGTAGTGTCGCCGGAGGAGATCACCTTAGGTGCTTGGGAAGTTGGTTGAAACTCTTCCGCATTCGTTCTGTAACCACTTTCCTTTATGCTTAGTTGGAAAACGGTTTTCTTTGAAGTAGCTTTGCTCAACCGCGTGGTGGTTTAGTTGTGGCTCTTTCGTAGCTACCGTTCGCATAGTTGCGGTTTGTAGTAGCTACCCATGAGTGGTTGCGGTTTGCAGCAAAGAACTCGCTTCTAGAAGTCTTGTAGCCTGGATGTGGCTCTTGAAGGATCAGGAGTCAGGGTTGCTGATGTGCGGTTGCCCAACATACTTGTCCTTTTCCCTAAGGAGAAGTTGATTTCGTCCCCTCTGTGGTTGTGAACCGGAAATGAGGGTTTTGAAGCTTGAAGAAGCTTACGTGGAGTGCGGTTTACCGCATCCTGAGAAGCGGGTTTCGCAGTCCAAAGAACCATGCTGGTTATGAGTATCTGACACACCTGTGGTCGTGGGTTCGGGCCCCACGGTGGGCGCCAATGATGAAACAATGGTTAACCGGGTGGGGTTAACTCACTGGTCTCGTCAAGTAGGGTTAATCCCTTCTTTCCGAGGATCGCTGGCTAGATCGTCCGCTGGTTGGTTCCCTACACAAGGAAACAAGCCGTGACTCGTAACAAGGAGGATGGGGTGGGGGGTGCTCCTTGTTACCACTCTCCGGCGTGAGAATCAGTAATTTGTTTGGGAAGCAAAGTGTGATAGTAGTAGTAGTGAGAGAGTTGAGAAGTGATACCTCAAACCTGGTTTGGGATGAGTATTTATAGCCGAGGAGTGAAGGAGGGTAGTTGAGTAGCTAGTCTGACATCGCACACTCTTCTGTAGGTGTGTCAGACCTGTCAGTTACGGTGGTGATGCCACGTCCTGCTGTGGTGTCAGACTGTTGCACATGTGTGGGTTAGTAGGCGACTGTTCTCAGTGCCACTTGCACTGAGTGTCAGACCTACTTGCCTTGTAGGCAGGATGCGGTGCCAGGCCGCATCGCTGCTTGCCGTCACTGATGTTGTTCCCGCGTTCTTTGTTCTATTCAAGAAGCATGCGGGATGCGGTGCCATGCCGCATCGCCGCTTAGTGACTGTTACTATTGTCCAGATCCCTTGTCGTGACGAAAAATGTTCATAGGATGCGGTGCCAGGTCGCATCGCTATGCGTAACATTTATTTCCGTACTTAAGGTAAGTCTTCTCATCAATGGACAAATTGGACCGCTGTGTTTGCGCGTGCCCGTACGGACACAGGTAAGTTATTGCTGGTGGGGGTTTTTGATAAGGGTAATGGACATTCACGGTCATGCTGACGCGAGATCTGGGACCATACCTCTTCAATGAGAAAATTAAACATACAAATATGCGAACATCTTGTTAAATAAATTGTTAACTTTTTATTAATATTATATATTTCTCGATTAGTTGCACAAAATGAAGGGAAATGCTGGTAGGGGTCTACACTGCAGGAGGTTAAGACTGCGGGGTATGGGGCGGGGGTTTGGGCGTGGGTTGGCTGAAAACGCCCAAGCCACCACCCCGGGTGGGCATGGGTTTGGGCGTGGCCCCTTTGGCGTGGGATTCAGCCCGGGCGTGGGGCGGGCTAGTAAGTGACATGGCATGCTCTAAATGGTCAAACCAAATTCATGCCCCCCAACCCAAGCCCCACCATACCCCATGGGCGTGGGTTTTGGTGGTGGGTTTTTTCCCATTCCACGTGTCAACATATGCCCCAACCCAAACCCCCATACCCCGCAGTCTAATGTAGATGAAAACTGAAAAATGATTCTTAATTTACAGCCAGCCACCGGTTCCCTGACATTTCAATTACTTCTTCACCAACCGTGTGTCTGTGATATATTCACATTATTTAACATTTAACCTATAGCTAATGCATTTCCCTCTTTCTCATATGCATATTTACCTTTAATTGTTTGACCCATTTTCAGATTCATATATTAAGTCTCCTGATCATATTCATATTTACCTTTAATTGTTTGACCCATTTAAGTCTCCTTATTAAAAGGGCCTACCATCCATTTACTAGTTAATAAATATGTAGGTCTCTACTGCTAAAAATTTCCATTATCTTGTTTAAATGGGCAATTTGAGAATATATATATAGTTTAAAGTTTGAATTTAGGTTTATTGGATTTGTTTATATTTATCATTTTGGTTTTATTTGAGTTCGTATCAGGTTAGGATTGTTTTGTTTTTACTAGGATAACGACGAACCAATGTAGTTAGTTTATTAGTGCTTGGAGTTTAATAAAATTAGAAAAGTGTCGTAGCTAGTTCGCTAATCGCTACAAAATTCATTGATCAAAATAAATTCACATGTGAATTGCGTCCCAATTTTAAACAATGTTATTTATCATATGAATTCACATGTAAGGGTTGTTTAGTAGCCTCTGAATGGTCATTAAGAGGTTACATTTTAATGGAACCATTAAGATTTTTACCAATGAGAAGGTAGAAGAATGTGACATGTGATGATTTACCATTTAGACTTGAGGTTACATCTTATTCATTCAGAGGTTTTAAACCATTAAGAGGTAGCATTTGAATGGTCATTAAAAGGTTACCAAACAGCCCCTAAACGAGCGTCAGGGCTGGCCCGTTAGGCTTACCAATCTAGGCACGGGCCTAGGGCTACCAAAAATAAAGGGCCTACAATTTTTAATAAAGTTTTATATATATTATATATGTACCACATACATAACTGGAGGTTGTAGCAACCATCTACCACTCGACCTCATCCGAATTCCGTGAATTAGCGTCAAAAATCCCTAAAATTGAGCCGCAGTCATCGTTCCTACCTCCTATCGCAACCTGCTCTTTCGATTTTTCTAGGTTATCGGCTATCACTAACGGTAATCACTCATGACGTCGGGTCTGTTGGGATTGGAGGGGAATTTATGGGCAAACTTAGGACTAATTACTAAACGTAAGTTAACTTTAGCAGCTAATTTTTCTATTAATCTCTATATGTTTTGTAAAAAGGCCTCCACTTCATAGTCCGCTTAGGGTCTACAAAAACGTTGGAACGGCCCTGACGAGCGTTGGTTCATTTGAAACACCATCAAGTGCGTTAACTACTAAACTAAACCAAACATGTGAGTTTTGCTTCCATTGGTCACGTGCTTAAGAGGAATCGTCCTGATCATGAGCAGGAAATAAATTATTTTTCATTATTGTGGGGATGGCAACTGACGCCTTCTTGCATTGTAAATTCAGCCATTTGAAGTTTGCATTCATTTTGACTTATCGATCTCTTCAAACTGCACACAGTGTTTTATATGGTCAAACACATTATTTAACTCTTGTTAAATTTGAACAAACGGGTGTTCAAAAAATGGAGCAAGAAAACATATATATTAAGTTAGAGTTAGATATGTAATGATCAGATTGAGTTCTAAAAATAGAATTGAATAAATGGGGTCAATTGGTTGATGGAGCTAATATTGATGAGGTGGGGCTTCTGGTCACCTGCATGTGGATGCATCAGAGACTCACAGTATAGTGTAATTCGTCAATGTCAATCAGACCATCACCACCCCTGCAGCTGGCATGCAACTATTGATTAATCAAGTTTCTATGAAGGGAAGATATGAATAAAGCCATATTGACTATATCACTATACCACACAAGCATACTTTGATCAAGTTCTTAACATAGAGCCACCTCCACATTCTTTCCACATTCTTTAGGAGCCGTTCCCATATAAATAAAATAAAACAATTTTATTAATTGATTACAATATAGAAATAAAAGAAAGCTGAAAAAACTATACTTTTACAACTGAAATAAACTGAATACAAAAACAAAAGATGAAACAGAAATAAACTTGGCTGAGGGTTGTGTTTAACACAGAGCCCTGAAAACAAATTCCGAGTCTCCCAAGAGAACTCGTTTTATTTCACAGAGTACAACAGCCGGAGCAGTAGTACTGTCGGAGCTGGCTCAAGCACCAGAAGAATACCTTGACAGAAGTAAGAAGAAGATCAGAGAATTGTTAGCATATACTTTTTTGTTGCCGGTGTGCTTCTGCAGTGAATATGATGCTGTATTTATACAGCATCTGAGTTGAAACAAAGAAAACGAATTAAAGGAGAGAATTAAATTGCATTGAACGTCTTCAATGCACTTTAATTCGTCATTTAATTCTCAGTCAAAACCGTTTACTCGTCCGTTTCAAATGCTGAAATGAAACTGCTCTGTCATTAAAGTCTGTAAGCTTCTATCGCGCGCGCGCTCAAGATAGGCATGTGCACGCACGTCATTTTTGCTCACTTTCATGCGCGCGCAGGTCTGCACACTCATGCGCGCGTGTGCCATTTTGGCTCACATTCATGCGCTTGCATGTATGCAAGTCATAAGTGAACCTATACGATCACGTCACACAGTCGCGCCATATTGGCTCACTTTGATGTGCCACGCACGTCACATCAGTGTCCACGCGCCAGTGCGCCTAGACCAGTCTGGCCCTATTCCATGCACCGTGCGCGCGCCTGCCACGCGCCACTGCGCACACGTGCCTGCCACGTCACCATCCAAGGTTAACCTGCTACCTGGTTCTTGCAGCCCATGTGCTTCACCACGCGTTCGCGGTCAAAGTGCAAAGTGCGTCATCAAAGCGTCACATTGCGCCCATCGCCCACGCCACGCGCGAGTGCGAGTGCAAGTTAGGGTGCTCCGCACCCTTCGCGAGTACACTTAGTGTGTGCTTCCATGAAACAACAAGGATGGAGTGTTCCTACTTATATACCCCTTTAAGTTTCATCTCTCCTCCTATGTGGGAAAAGGTGTCACTTTCCCATTATTTCAGCATTCAATGTTTCAAACACCAAACTTTGATCATCGATATCTCATTCATCTTAACTCCGTTTTGGACGCGGTTTAGTTCGTTGCGAAGTTCTTCTAACATAGAACACAAACCCACAAATAAATATATGAAATCTCCTTCATTTCTTATATTTATTTCTAGTCCAAAAAAAGGAAAAATGCATTTCCTATATTTGTGAAAATTCATATTTTCACAATATTTCCAACATTCCCCCACATGAATGGAAATCGATCTTTCCTTACAAGTTTCAACGATACACTTCGACAATTGTGTATTGCAAGATAGTAGGTTGTTACCTTTGAACCTTCTTTTGTGAAGCATACTTAGCTTACTAGCGGTTTGTAGACACGATGTCCTTGAACATACCCCCATTTGTGTAAACGACAATACGCTTCACACAATACTCTCCCTAGTCTGGCCAACCCCTCATTGTCGTGTCCTATTATGGTCCTGGAACACTAGCCTGGTTCTGCGAGAGCTCTAGGATTGTGCACCCCACAATGCCATTCGAAGCGACCATACTTCTCTCTCACATAGGTGATTCCTATGAATTATTAAAAACATCATGGTTATTTTATTTCCCAAATGTAACACCTCGAAAATTCACGTCCCATAATGTGTTGACACGTGTCATAAAGTTTGAACGTGTGAAAGAATGTTATAAAAGGACTAAAGTTGACAAACATGGAAAGTATGTGTTTATACGGATTCTAAGTGTCAACTGTGAATAAATATAAGGTACATTAACCCTACACAATGTTCATACCTTCAAACGAATAAATCATGGATCATACGAAGCTAAAAGTGAGAAATTACAAACTACAGGGGTTAAATGTGTCAACATGTTAAAGATATACCTCTGAGTGACCTTTTGACAAACCCGAAGCTTTGTAAATGTAAATTATGCTCACTAGAATGCACGATTAAAATTTCATAAAGTTTCGTTATCGTATGAGAAAGTTATGATCAAATTCGTGTGCGAGGGGTTAAAGTGTTAACGTTGAAAATTAAGACTTTTCGGGTTAACCGGAAGTGTCCAGGGACTTGGCAAAGTGGGTATAAGTCCTAAACCCCTTATGGGTATATTACAAGGGGTTAAATTGCAAGTTCTAGCTCAATTGACCTTTCAAGAGGGCCAAGGGGTGTGATGCAACAACAAGAAAACATTTTTGGCTCTTGATGAAGCTAGCGCACCGCTACATTAGTAGCGTAACGGTGCGCTAGCACCTGCCAGCGACCAGAAATTTGCTTGTTGCCTGTTCAGCCTTCTAAACGTCAATTGTTACCCTCAAACACTTCCAAGAAGCCCCTAAACAACCCCTAGAATACTAGGGACACTTGTAAACAACTTGTGGTCAGTAGTAGACTTGGTTGTCAAAGATTTGTGGTGTCTTGAACACTATATAAAGGCCATTATGTGCAATGTTGTTCTTCACACCATTCCTTGCTCATCTGATCAATTCTGGAGCTCCCAAGCAGGCTCTAGTGATCACATTTCGTGCATAGGACCTTGGTAAGTTTGCTAAACCTTTCTTGATTAAGTTTTAGCTTAGTTTTAGCTTAAAAGTCAAACCGTCGTAATTAACGGTTGACTTTAAGATTAATCACTAATGGTCCAGTGATTAGTCGAATTAAAAGTAGTTATAGGTTGGTATTTATGTGGGTAATAAAACCCCAAAAGGGTTTCCCCTGATCACCATCCTAACCTGGTCAAATGTCGGGTCAAACTTTTAATTAAAAAGTCAACATAATGCTTAAAAGGTCATTTATGCATAATTAGCTATCTAGAACATATATAACCTGTTTGAACATTGTTATAACTTAGTAATAAGTGTAAGAACATGTCCAAACATGTTAAACCCGACTATTTCCTGTTTAGACCCGGTTCGGAACCGAAAGTCACATAGTTTGACTTTCACTTTGACTTTCAGTTCTGACCCGTTTAGGCATGTTTTAGAAATGCCTCAGAGCTTTAATTGGATTAGGATACATGTTAGAACAACCCTCTGTGATCATACACCTTGGTTCACTAGTTATCCAATTAATATGCATATTTCCGTTAATTGCTCATATGTTGACCGTTATGCCCTTATTACCTTAAAACGTGATTTATGAAAATGTAAAAGTGTAGAAACCTTAGTTACTGATATATAAACTTGTATGCAAAGTTTGACATCAGTTTGACTTGTAGATTTAGAGTTATGCTCAATATCGCAAAATTAATGTTTTATGTTAATTAAACGGCGTAATTAGCGTATAGCCTAGTTAAGCCTACTTTTTGGTATCAAACTTAATACCCACTAATGTAATATATTATTTTGGGATTTTTAAATATTTTTAATTAATTTTAGGCTGAGCATAACTAGTAGTCGTAGGCTTAATCCGGTAATGGTCGGTTTTGCCCTTACGGGCCATAAAATGAGTTTTACTTATCTAAACGACTCCAAACCTTTTTCTACTGATCACATATGTTAAATAAATTATTTTAAGCCTTCTGGAAATATAAAAATATCAGATTTAAGTATCGAACCCGGAAATGGCCTTTAATCGCCATAATTAGCGTTTTTATCGCATAGTATGTCTTAAAATCATATTGGACATACCCGGGTTGATACCTACTGATATATGAGGCAAATTATGATATTTTAACAGTAAGCAAAGGTTGATTAACTCAGACTTCGTTTTTGAGCTTTTCGGCTTATGTGAAATTACCAAAATACCCCTACGGGGCATAGTTTGGTTAAAGATGATAAATCTCACATATATGCTTTAGTCTACTGTTATAACTCATCAAATTGAGTATGTTTTCTGTTTACATCAGACCTGTAACTCAGTTAAACATCTAAGCGCTTTTACAAACTTTAAAATGACCAAACTACCCCTACGGGGCATAGTTTGTGTTTAAATTAGTTCGGGGCATAACGAAAGACATCCTACTGATGTCACAACATATTTGAAGCATATTAACTTAGGAAACCAGTATATGGCTCTTGCGGATACCCGTTACGCTTATTTCGCGTTCGGTGCGGTTTATGTAACAAGTACATAAATCAGCCGAAACGGGTCAAACCTTATCGGTTTTATCTCAAAATCCAGAATGTGAATAATAAACCCATATTAAACAAGTCTTCAAACTTGTCGGGTCCGAATCACATTCTATCCGGTCTTCGCTTAATCGTGCGTACGAACCGTATCTTCGAAACTAGCCGGTCTAAGCTTAAGCTTAATTAAAGACCCGCTAGGATTCTAATAGGTTATATTTAACCTTCGTTCCAGATTAGGAGAACCAGTAAAAGCTACTTGCTATTTGCTTATTGTGATTATACTTTGCATCAAGGTAAATACTTTTAACTTATTTTCCCTATACGGGCTTGGGTTACGGTACATAGCGTACCGCTTGATCGGGCATCAAATCTCCACGCTTAGTGGGTAGTTGAATAATTTGATCGGCTCGTTTTAAACAGTCTTGTTTACTTTACAGCCTTTGGGGGGTTAATGACCATGTCCCGGATATCCTTGGCATCATCTTACGAGATTGGCCACGACCTGAGCACGGGGTGTAGGCGTACACCCGGCAGTGTATAACTCAATAACGTGGTGTGTCTATTGATCTTTAACCCGGACTAGATCCGGGCTACTGAACGCATAAGTAACATGTAATTCGTTCACAAGATTATAATATTAAATAATTCTCCCAAGTTAATAAAAAGATTAATCTTGCCTCTGTGCATTTTAATCAAATTATAAAATGTTTATGCCATGTGCATCCAAACAAATTTTTAATCATTTTCCAAAATGAGTCAGTTGATTGTATTTACCAGTGTAAACTGACGTATTTTCCAAAAAGGCTAAATGCAGGTACTATACGAAATTGGCTGGATATATTCTCCTTAGCATCAATAGAAGTCTCGCAAGCTTAAGATGCCTAAAGTCTGTTGAACTATTGTTTCCATTTTATGTTCGATCCCTCTGTGGATAAACTTCCGAATATTGTGACATTTGATATTACAATAATAAATTCGGTTGTATTACATTTTCAATTGCTTCCGCTGTGCATTATTAAATATTGTGTTGTTTGACTATTATGTTGCCAACCACGTCACGATACTCCCCCATCGGGCCCACCGGTGACACGTGGAAATTTGGGGTGTGACAGGTTGGTATCAGAGCCAACACTGAGTGAATTAAACACTAACCTTTCGTGTTTAATCTCAGTTACACAATTGCACATATCTAAACTTCTGAGTCTAGACTTAACTTAGGAATATTCTCAATCCTAATCTAGAAATTTTTTACTTCCAAATTTTTATTGGACACGTCGCCAAGCGAAGAAGCCGTAATAGGAGTTCTCCACACCCGGAGCCCTGAGATGCTGAGCTTCGTACCGCGGCTAGAATGAAACGACCATCTGAGGAGAAAGCATTCAGAAATAAAATGAAGAAGAAACTCCTTTTACTGAAGATCGTTTCCTTATTAGTCCTTATAAGGACATAATTATCTTTCAGTCCCTCTGAGGACAACATTATTTCTTTCAAGTCCCGCTTAGGGCAACTTTATACTTTTATTTTTATATAATGGAATGATTAAGTTTAAACTTTCATTCTAAACAAGAAATATTAAATTAATAGAAAATATCATTTCCTTTTGCAAGGTCTACCATTATAATAAAATAGCAAAATCTAAAAAGGACAAGACCTAGCTTCGGGTCATTTTAAGACCGGGCCAAGATGGTAGTTCCATAATTAGATTCAGATCCATATTAACACCTCAATTTAAAATTGTTCTGCGTTAATTATAAATTAAGAATCTTAAGTGTGAAACCTAGCCTCGGGTCAATTATAAGACCGGGCCAAGATGGTAAGACCTGTTAAAAAGATTCAAATCATTAATTAAGAATCTTAAGTGTGAAACCTAGCCTCGGGTCAATTATAAGACAGGGCCAAGATGGTAAGATCTGTTAAAAAGATTCAAATCATTAATTAAGAATCTTAAGTGTGAAACCTAGCCTTGGGTCAATTATAAGACCGGGCCAAGATGGTAAGACCTGTTAAAAAGATTCAAATCATTAATTAAGAATCTTAAGTGTGAAACCTAGACTTAGGTCAATTATAAGACCGGGCCAAGATGGTAAGACCTGTTTAAAAGATTCAATTCCCTGTTAACATCTTAAAACATGTTAACACTCATGGCAGATGTGATTCATTTAAAATCACACACGTCATTTTTATATAGGATTCTTCAAAAGATTCCTAACCCAGTTTAATGATCCCTGAATCCTGGGTTTACGTCATCAACTAAGATGATCATATTTTAACCATACGTGGTAATATAGTGCCTACGGGCCTTGCTCATTTCTACATGAGCCAAAATACAGTGGTAGCTATGACTCCCTGTCAGATAAAGATAATGAACTAGGTTCAAACCTCAAATGCTTTGATTCTCTGAAATCCTAGCATATAATTTAAAATTGTCCTTGTGACTAGGCCTATTGTGCCAATATACCTTCATGCTTTGATTCTCTGAAATCATAGCTTATAAATTATATATGTCCTTGTGACTAAGCCAGTTGTGCTAATATACTTAAAGGCCCTGATTCTCTGAAATCATGGCTTATAATTTAAAAAAAATTGTCCTTGTGACTAGGCCTTTTGTGCTATTAAATAAAACTGTTATTGTTGCTTTGATTCTCTGGAATCATAAGCTTACAATTTATAAATGTCCATGTGACCAGGCCATTGGGTGCCACTAATAAAACTGTTAATGTTTTACAATTAGGATAAATTATAAAAGAAATCCTAAATAAATATGATTAATAAATTAACCAAATATGGTCTCTGTTTACCATGGTTAATGAATTTCCTTAAGGGGCAATTATGTAAGAAACATCTCTTATAAGGGAAGTGCCTACGGGCTATAGTTAATGTCCTCTGAGACTAAAGACAGTGGTAGCCTACAGCTCCCTGTCAGGAAAAGGTAATGAACTTTGATTCAAACCTTAAGGCCATGATTCTCTAAAATCATGGCTTATAAATTTAACTTGTCTACGCGACTAGGCCATTGGTGCTATTATTAACTTATGAATTAGGATTTATGATAAAAATCCTGAATAAAATGAATATCCTTCTTTCTCTGTCAGTATGTAATTGAAAGGGGATCTTAAAGGTGAAACCTAGCCTACGCGGCCAACATGGTAAAACCTACTCAAGGGATTCAGATCCTTGTTAACACCAAGGAATGTGTTAGCACTCTTGACAAATGTGATTCGAGAAAATCACAACAGTCATCCTTATAATGGATTCTTCCAATTCTCAAATCTAGCCTAGTGATCTAGGAATCATGGCTCATATCATCTAATACGATGATCATATTATTTAACATCCTTTAGTGATGTCCTACCTACGGGCTATAATATATTGTCCATTTATGACATTGACATTGTTATCTTTATGATTCCTTGTCTAAGGTGGTGAGCTATGCTCAAGCCAAATAGTCAATATGATTAATGCAATCATGACTTATAGCATCTAATAGAATGAACCAATTATAAACATCCATGAGTGATGTTTTCGCCTATGGGCCAAATTATACTGTCCATGTGTGACAAAGACATTGTGATCTTTACGATTCCCTGTCCAAGATGGTGAGCTATGCTCAAGCCTAATAGTTCATATGATCAATACGATCATGACAAAAATCATCAATACGATGATTAAAAATTTTAACATCCGTAATGATGTTTTGCCTAAGGGCTATATTAGATCGTCCAACTGAGACAAGGCAATTGTAATCTTTTGTGATTCTTTGCCAAGGGGGTGAGCTATACTCAAATCCCATAGTCTATACTATCAGTGCGATCCTGACTAATATCATCAGTATGATGATCATAATATTAACATCCCTCATGATGAAATGCTTACGGGCTATACGTTATTCTAGTGTCGGTAAGACAAAGATAGTAGTGATCTTTCCGATCCCCTGTTCAGAATGGTGTGATTATACCCAAACCTAATAGTCAATATGATCGATGTGATCATGACTAATATCATTAGATACGATGGTTATATATAAACATCCATTAGAGATGTTGATTGGCTTATTTTTCTGCCAAAAGAATCGTCTTTCAAGACGATGACGGTTGTGGTCTATGACTCCCTGTCTAAAGGTGAAGAACCACGTTCAAACCTGGAAGCCCTAATCTAATAAGATTGCGGCTAATAAATTAAGGTCCTTGATAATAGACCATCGAGTTATGCTTTAGAGTTATTCATGACAAGCCTATGTGCTATATTTTGTCGTTCGTGACAAGCTAACATATTAAATGTTAACATTCCTGGTGACATGCCTTTGTGCTAGAATTGATAAATGTCATTATGACAAGGCCGTTGTGCCATATCTAAATGACCTTTGCGATAAGGTCTTCGTGCCGTATAATCATTTATGTCCTTCATGACTAGGCTTTATGCCATATCTTTCTACGTCAATCGAGACAGACTTCTATGCCATACATGTAAATATATAACCCAAGTCATGTAAGGCTAGCCTTTGAGCTATTTAAAATCGTCCTTGTGACAAAGACAGTTGTGACATTATGGTCCCCTGTCAAGCAAGTATTGGACTCGCTCCAAACTTTGGATGCCATTGATGGTCCTGTTATGACCTAGGCTAAATATAATGGAAATACGTTCAAAATAATATTCACTATGAATGTTCGGAACGGAATAGCCCATACGGTTTATGAATGCCGTGGCTAATCTAAGTCAGGTCATCAGGACGATGACTAATAATGGTTAAATCTTGGTGACTGGTACCAAGTTTCGAGTATGGAAAACTCGAATGAGGTAGACGACAGTCGCAACGCTATTAAGGCGACAAAAGTTAATAAAACTACAAACGTAAACCTCAATATTGATGAAGTTAATCTCCAAGCTGTGGTTGACGCAACAGTTGGAGGGATCATGGGAAAAAGGTCATGAGTTAATCCAAAGAGCCGAATGCTTCTCGCTCTAAATCTCATTCGAAACCATGTTTAATTGCTCATGAGGAGAGCTATGTTCACACTTCGTATATGAAGGATGAACCAAAAGAAGGAGAATAACTCCCAGAAATCTGAGAAAGAGAGTAAGTACAGGCTTAATAAAAAGCAACGAAAGTTCAGTAAGAAGCATGTATACCTCAGAGACTGCTTCAGCATTATTAGATGGATGTTTTATATCCATTAGGAATCATTTTTTTTGATGTTCGAGTTCCGTTAAATACAAGGACTCAATATAGTGATAATAATCAAGCCCATATTGTGGGTGATAAGAAGAAATTAATTATCACGACTCCTTATGAGACAACTCTCATAATTACACGTATCCGTACGAGTAATTAATATTAATATAAAAAAATGGTGGAACTGGCCGTCCCCGGAATCGAACCTGGGTCTAGGCCGGCCGCACCCTTTCGCGCGCCTAGCCAACTGAGCTAGGTGCCTAGTTTGTGAAACTTCCATTATTGATTAAATATAAGCACTTGTACAATAAACTTCCTTATCATTTATCAATGATAATTTCTGCTAAGTGTCCTGTTTTTAATACAGGCAATAATAAATATTCATGAACCATAAACTTAGCAAATTTTTTTTTCCATCCACAAGGTATAACTACCAAGGAAACCATAGTAACCGATTCTTATAGATTGGCAAGGAATCCTTCCGAAAATTCTAAGTGCACTCTTTCTTTGCATAGAGTACGACAACATATGTTATTTTAATTATTTTTCTCATTGTTTTTATCGCCTACGAATGCCAAACTATGTTTGATAAAAGTGTCATATGAGGTTTGGCGTATCCTAGTGTGTCCCATAGATTATTTCCATGTCTGATCAGCATGGAGGTTTAATACATGGAACCCCTAAGATATCCCAATGATCATATTGTACTAAAGTCGACTAGTAGTGTTCAAAGAAGATATCCAAAATGGAATTTTTCCAAGTAAATGTTCCCGAATAAGGAATTCGTGGACTTATAACATAAAGGTGTCACTCATTTGACGCGAACAATGATGGATGAACTGGAGCCTGAGATATGGAAAATCTCTATGGCCTCCTTGTATCTTAATTATCTTCTCATAAGTTTTCCCTGCTTACCTCCTGGAAGACAGGTAGAACTAAGATTAACATCCCGTTGTGGGCTGGAGTATTATGAAAACTCCATATCGATTATGGAAAAATCGAAACCTTGGTTTAGTAAGTTTTAAGACATAGGCACATATAGCCTGACGCAATCTTCTGAGGGTTTTATATTGTTAAATAAGAAAGACGGTTCATATTACTTACGTATTAAATACCGCAACCCTAACTAGGCAACGACTAAGAAATTTGCCATCAGCTACCCAGGATAAGGGCAAATTTTGGTGGATAGGCTTGGAAAGTCTGAAGCCACCTATGTAGCTAAATGCTTGACATGTGCGCGAGTCAAAGCCGAGCATCAAAAGCCGTCAGGCTTGCTACAACAGCCTGAACTTCCTATGTGGAAGTGGGAAATGGTAACTATGGATTTTATTACCAAGTTACCCAAGACAAGGAAAGGAAAGGAAATGATACGATATGAGTTATAGTTGACAGACTGACTAAGTCAACACGGTTCTTGCCCATTAAGGAGACTTATAGCTCCGACATGTTAGCCCAGTTATACGTTGATAGGATTGTAGCATTACATGGCATACCCGTAGCTATTATCTCTGACAGAGATACTAGATACACGTCCCATTTTTGGAAAAGCTTCCAACAATCTTTGGGCACACGTTTGAATTTTAGTATGGCTTACCATCCTCAGACAGACGGCCAGAGTGAGCGTACTATTCAAACGTTAGAAGGCATGCTACGTGCATGTGCGATTGACTTGGGTGGTAGTTGGGATAATCACCTACCCTTAGTCAAATTCTCCTACAACAATAGCTACCACACCAGCAATAAGGCTGCGCCTTTTGAGGCATTATATGGTAGAAAGTGTAGAGCGCCATTGTTGGGCAGAAGTTGGAGGTGTCCAGTTATCAGGACCAGAGATAGTGTTTGAAACGACGGACAAGGTTGTCCAGTATCGTGACCGTCCCAAAACTGCCGTGATAGGCAGCGGAGTTATGCTGATCCAAAGCATAAAGCTTTTCACTTCGAAGTAGGTGACAAAGTCCTACTGAAAGTGTCACCCTGTAAAGGAGTGATGCGGTTTGGTAAGAAAGGCAAGCTAAGCCCGGGATACATAGGACCTTTCGAGGTTATCGAACGTGTCGGGTCAGCTGCCTATAAGTTAAACTTACCGGAAGAGCTCAGTGGAATTCACAATGTGCTCCACATCTGCAATCTGAAGAAGTGTTTCGCTGAAGAATCACTGGTTTTATCGCATACTGATGTGCATATAGATAAGAGCTTAAAATTTGTGGAAAAACCTGTGTCGATTGAAGATCGACAGGTAAGGAAGCTTCGAAGAAAGCATATACCTTTTGTTAAGGTCAAATGGGATGCCAGTAGAGGTCCCGAATTCACGTGGGAGGTTGAATCCACGATGAAGGAAAAGTACCCTTACTTATTTCAGTAAATCTCGGGTCGAGATTTATTTTAAGGGGGTGAGGATGTAACACCTCGAAAATTCACGTCCCATAATGTGTTGACACGTGTCATAAAGTTTGAACGTGTGAAAGAATGTTATAAAAGGACTAAAGTTGACAAACATGGAAAGTATGTGTTTATACGGATTCTAAGTGTCAACTGTGAATAAATATAAGGTACATTAACCCTACACAATGTTCATACCTTCAAACGAATAAATCATGGATCATACGAAGCTAAAAGTGAGAAATTACAAACTACAGGGGTTAAATGTGTCAACATGTTAAAGATATACCTCTGAGTGACCTTTTGACAAACCCGAAGCTTTTAAATGTAAATTATGCTCACTAGAATGCACGATTAAAATTTCATAAAGTTTCGTTATCGTATGAGAAAGTTATGATCAAATTCGTGTGCGAGGGGTTAAAGTGTTAACGTTGAAAATTAAGACTTTTCGGGTTAACCGGAAGTGTCCAGGGACTTGGCAAAGTGGGTATAAGTCCTAAACCCCTTATGGGTATATTACAAGGGGTCAAATTGCAAGTTCTAGCTCAATTGACCTTTCAAGAGGGCCAAGGGGTGTGATGCAACAACAAGAAAACATTTTTGGCTCCTGATGAAGCTAGCGCACCGCTACATTAGTAGCGTAACGGTGCGCTAGCACCTGCCAGCGACCAGAAATTTGCTTGTTGCCTGTTCAGCCTTCTAAACGTCAATTGTTACCCTCAAACACTTCCAAGAAGCCCCTAAACAACCCCTAGAATACTATGGACACTTGTAAACAACTTGTGGTCAGTAGTAGACTTGGTTGTCAAAGATTTGTGGTGTCTTGAACACTATATAAAGGCCATTATGTGCAATGTTGTTCTTCACACCATTCCTTGCTCATCTGATCAATTCTGGAGCTCCCAAGCAGGCTCTAGTGATCACATTTCGTGCATAGGACCTTGGTAAGTTTGCTAAACCTTTCTTGATTAAGTTTTAGCTTAGTTTTAGCTTAAAAGTCAAACCGTCGTAATTAACGGTTGACTTTAAGATTAATCACTAATGGTCCAGTGATTAGTCGAATTAAAAGTAGTTATAGGTTGGTATTTATGTGGGTAATAAAACCCCAAAAGGGTTTCCCCTGATCACCATCCTAACCAGGTCAAATGTCGGGTCAAACTTTTAATTAAAAAGTCAACATAATGCTTAAAAGGTCATTTATGCATAATTAGCTATCTAGAACATATATAACCTGTTTGAACATTGTTATAACTTAGTAATAAGTGTAAGAACATGTCCAAACATGTTAAACCCGACTATTTCCTGTTTAGACCCGGTTCGGAACCGAAAGTCACATAGTTTGACTTTCACTTTGACTTTCAGTTCTGACCCATTTAGGCATGTTTTAGAAATGTCTCAGAGCTTTAATTGGATTAGGATACATGTTAGAACAACCCTCTGTGATCATACACCTTGGTTCACTAGTTATCCAATTAATATGCATATTTCCGTTAATTGCTCATATGTTGACCGTTATGCCCTTATTACCTTAAAACGTGATTTATGAAAATGTAAAAGTGTAGAAACCTTAGTTACTGATATATAAACTTGTATGCAAAGTTTGACATCAGTTTGACTTGTATATTTAGAGTTATGCTCAATATCGCAAAATTAATGCTTTATGTTAATTAAACGGCGTAATTAGCGTATAGCCTAGTTAAGCCTACTTTTTGGTATCAAACTTAATACCCACTGATGTAATATATTATTTTGGGATTTTTAAAGATTTTTAATTAAATTTAGGCTGAGCATAACTAGTAGTCGTAGGCTTAATCCGGTAATGGTCGGTTTTGCCCTTACGGGCCATAAAATGAGTTTTACTTATCTAAACGACTCCAAACCTTTTGCTACTGATCACATATGTTAAATAAATTATTTTAAGCCTTCTGGAAATATAAAAATATCAGATTTAAGTATCGAACCCGGAAATGGCCTTTAATCGCCATAATTAGCGTTTTTAACGCATAGTATGTCTTAAAATCATATTGGACATACACGGGTTGATACCTACTGATATATGAGGCAAATTATGATATTTTAACAGTAAGCAAAGGTTGATTAACTCAGACTTCGTTTTTGAGCTTTTCGGCTTATGTGAAATTACCAAAATACCCCTACGGGGCATAGTTTGGTTAAAGATGATAAATCTCACATATATGCTTTAGTCTACTGTTATAACTCATCAAATTGAGTATGTTTTCTGTTTACATCAGACCTGTAACTCAGTTAAACATCTAAGCGCTTTTACAAACTTTAAAATGACCAAACTACCCCTACGGGGCATAGTTTGTGTTTAAATTAGTTCGGGGCATAACGAAAGACATCCTACTGATGTCACAACATATTTGAAGCATATTAACTTAGGAAACCTGTATATGGCTCTTGCGGATACCCGTTACGCTTATTTCGCGTTCGGTGCGGTTTATGTAACAAGTACATAAATCAGCCGAAACGGGTCAAACCTTATCGGTTTTATCTCAAAATCCAGAATGTGAATAATAAACCCATATTAAACAAGTCTTCAAACTTGTCGGGTCTGAATCACATTCTATCCGGTCTTCGCTTAATCGTGCGTACGAACCGTATCTTCGAAACTAGCCGGTCTAAGCTTAAGCTTAATTAAAGACCCGCTAGGATTCTAATAGGTTATATTTAACCTTCGTTCCAGATTAGGAGAACCAGTAAAAGCTACTTGCTATTTGCATATTGTGATTATACTTTGCATCAAGGTAAATACTTTTAACTTATTTTCCCTATACGGGCTTGGGTTACGGTACATAGCGTACCGCTTGATCGGGCATCAAATCTCCACGCTTAGTGGGTAGTTGAATAATTTGATCGGCTCGTTTTAAACAGTCTTGTTTACTTTACAGCCTTTGGGGGGTTAATGACCATGTCCCGGATATCCTTGGCATCATCTTACGAGATTGGCCACGACCTGAGCACGGGGTGTAGGCGTACACCCGGCAGTGTATAACTCAATAACGTGGTGTGTCTATTGATCTTTAACCCGGACTAGATCCGGGCTACTGAACGCATAAGTAACATGTAATTCGTTCACAAGATTATAATATTAAATATTTCTCCCAAGTTAATAAAAAGATTAATCTTGCCTCTGTGCATTTTAATCAAATTATAAAATGTTTATGCCATGTGCATCCAAACAAATTTTTAATCATTTTCCAAAATGAGTCAGTTGATTGTATTTACCAGTGTAAACTGACGTATTTTCCAAAAAGGCTAAATGCAGGTACTATACGAAATTGGCTGGATATATTCTCCTTAGCATCAATAGAAGTCTCGCAAGCTTAAGATGCCTAAAGTCTGTTGAACTATTGTTTCCATTTTATGTTCGATCCCTCTGTGGATAAACTTCCGAATATTGTGACATTTGATATTAAAATAATAAATTCGGTTGTATTACATTTTCAATTGCTTCCGCTGTGCATTATTAAATATTGTGTTGTTTGACTATTATGTTGCCAACCACGTCACAATACTCCCCCACCGGGCCCACCGGTGACACGTGGAAATTTGGGGTGTGACACCAAAATCGCTAACCATAATATGCTTGGCCTCACTTCAATGTCACTGATTGGAATGACTAGGAAATATATAACTCTCTTTTATTTGGTTTGGGGTACTCCTCCAAAGTGACTCCGCTTTGGTAATATGATTAAGTTGTCCTATTGAACTTAGATCTTGGGATCTCCAGTCAACTAAGTTAGGTTTCCCTCATATTCCCATTTACCACGGGCTTTAGTCCCATTCCTATTGACGATATTTGAACTAACTCTTTGCTTAAGCCTTTCGTAAACGGGTCCGCAATGTTGTCTTTTGATCTCACATAGTCAATTATGATAACACCCGTTGAGAGTAGTTGTCGTACCGTGTTGTGTCTACATCGAAGGTGCCTTGATATGCCATTGTACATCTAGCTTTGAGCTCTACCAATTGCTGATTGGCTATCACAATGTATACATATGGCTAGCAAAGGCTTTGGCCATCTTGGAATATATTCCACGAATTGGCGTAGCCATTCTGCCTCCTCTCCTGACTTATCCAAGGCGATAAATTCAGATTCCACTTTGGATCTTGCTATGACAGTTTACTTAGATGACTTCCAAGCTATAGCCGCTCCTCCAAGTATAAACACGTAACCACTTGTTGACTTAGAATCTTTATTGTTCGATATCCAGTTTGCATCAGTATATCCTTCGATCACTGCTGGTTGTCGGGTATAATGAAGCCCATAATCTCTTGTGTATCTTATGTATATAAGCACCCTTGTTATACTTTTCCAATGTTCATGACTTGGATTGCTTGTATATCTACTTAGCCTACTCACAATGTATGCTAAGTCGGGTCTAGTACATGTCATTAGATACATCATATTGCCAATAATTCTAGAGTACTCTAACTAAGTAACTCCCTCTCCTCTATTTTTCGTTAGATGTTGGGAGGTATCACCTGGAGTTAGAGCCACACTCGTATCTCCTAAATGGAGTTTTTCAAGAATCTTATCCACATAATGAGATTGACTTAACACAAGACCGTCTTGGGTTCTTATGATTTTTACTCCAAGAATCACATCCGCTAAACCTATGTCTTTCATATCAAATCTCGCTTTCAACATGTTTTTAGTAGCTTTAATCATTTTAACATTACTCCCAATGATAAGCATATCGTCTGCATAAAGGCATAAGATCACATCACCTTCATTTGTGTCTTTATTTGTCGCACTCATTTATTTTGAAACCATTGTCAATCATGATATAATAAAATTTTTGGTGCCACTGTTTTGGAGCTTACTTCAAGCCATACAAAGACTTGACGAGTTTACATACTTTACCCTCTTAACCTGGGGTGGAGAAACCTTTAGGTTGCTCCATGTAAATCTCTTCTTCTAAATCGCCATCTAGAAATGCGGTTTTAACATCCATTTGGGGAAGTTCCAAATTTCTTAAAGCCGCTAAAGCCGCTATAGCAAGAACCAATCTTATGGAGGTTGCTCCATGTAAATCTCTTCTTCTTTTTGTCTAAACCCTTTAATCACTAACCAAGCCTTGTATTTATCAATACTTCCATCAGTTTTCATCTTTCTTTTGAATATCCAACGATATCCAAGTGGTTTGCAACCAGGTGGAAGATCTACTAACTCCCAAGTATGATTTTGCAATATAGAATCAATTTTGTTCTTTATTGCTTCTTTCCATTGAGGTCCTTCCAACGAGGAAACCGCTTCGCGATATGTATTGGGCTCGCCCTCAACCATATAGCTAACGAAGGCTGGACCGAAGGATTTTCAACCCTTGGCCTTTTGCTTCGCCTACGATCACCTTCCTCAACCTCAGGTCATTCATGTGTCTTATCATGAATTACCTCATCAATTGGTGTAGATGAGCTTTCACCTACTTCAAAATTAGGTGTTGATGACGTTGCATGTGTTTGTCCTCTCAAAGGAAACACATTTTCAAAGTATGAAACAATGTTAGGATTCACCTCTATGATAGTGTCTTCGTGTACATCTGGATTCTTGGATTCATGTATAAGAAAGCGATGTGCACTACTTTGATGCGCATACCCAATGAATATGCAATAAACAGTTTTGGGTCCTATCCTAAGAGCCTTAGGAGGTGGTACAATCACCTTTTCTAGGCACCCCCATACTTTCAAGTATTTGTATGAAGGTTTCATTCCTTTCCATAACTCATATGAAGTTTTGTCCCTCTTTTTGAGTGGTATCTTGTTCAAAAGATAATTGACCGAGAGAATGGCTTCCCCCCACATATCCTGGCTCACCCCAGAACTTATCAACATGGCGTTCATCATTTTTTTCAAGGTGCAGTTTTTATGTTCCGCCATGCCATTCGATTGTGGAGAATAAGGAGGTGTACACTCATGTATAATGCCACTTTTTGTGCATTAATCAACAAAAGGTGCAACATATTCGCCTCCTCGATAGATTCTCACAACTTTTATCTTCTTTTGAAGTTGATTTTCAACTTCATTTTTATACAAGATAAATTTATTTATTGCTTTGTCTTTACTTTTAAGTAAATATACATAGCAATATTTAGTACAATCATCAATAAACGTGATAAAGTACTTATTTCCTCATCTTGTGGGTACCGCTTTTGAATCACAAATATTGGTGTGAATTAAATCAAGGGGTTCGGTTATTCGTTCAACCGATTTCGATGATGATCTTGTAAGTTTAGATTCTACGCATGTTTCGCATTTTGAATGTGAATCAATATGGAATGTTGGTATACATTTTAAATTGATTAAACGTCGTATTGAATTAAAATTTATGTGACCTAATCTACCATGCAATTTATTCGAATCGGAAAACTCAAGCATATAAGTAGAAGTAGTAGCAATTTTATTCATGTTCTTTTTGACAGCCATTACATTCAATTTAAACATTCCGTTGAGGGCATAGCCCTTACCAACATACGTGCCACGTTTAGTAAGAACAAACTTGTCACTTTCAAATACTAAACGAAAACCAAACTTATTAAGCAACCACCCTGAGACCAACCTCTTGCGCAAGTCCGGAATGTACAACATGTTGCTTAGAGTGAGCTCCTTCCCCGAAGTCCACTTCAAAATAACCGTGCCTTCACCCTTGATGTACGCGGTGGCTGCATTTCCGATGTACAACTTCTCATCTCCCATAAGCTCCATGAAGGTGGTAAAGACGCTCCTGTCTGGGCATACATGTCGGGTCACGCCCGTATTAACCCACCATCCTTTTGGAGTATTGGTCACAGTATTGACCTCATCCATCATGGCGGTTTTATCATATATCATTGCCACCAAAGGCATTCCGTCTTCATCTACCATGTGCACGTGCTCACGCTTTGGTTTCTTGAATTGGTTAGCCCAATGCCCCGACTCGTCACAGTTGTAACAAGTCCCTTGGAATGCTTGAGGCTTCTATTTCACAACCCCTTTCTTTGGTCCAAGCTTAGTAGCCTTTGCTTTCTATTTGTCCTTCTTCCCATTACCCTTGTTACCCTTAGAGGATTGCCCATGTTCAACCATATTTGCCCTAGCAGATGTTTGCACAAGGCTGCCTTTTTGGGCAATTCTATTGTCCTCTTCAATCCGAAGACAAACAATAAGGTCCTCTATAGTCATCTCCTTTCGTTTGTGTTTAAGATAATTCTTAAAATCCACCAAACTAGGAGGTAACTTTTCAATCACTGCTACCACTTGAAATGTCTCGCTAAGTGTCATGCCTTCCGAGAGGATATCATGTAGTATAATTTGCAATTCTTGGACTTGATTCATAACGGTTTAGTATCAACCATTTTGTATTCCAAGAAACGGGCTACCACAAATTTATTTGTGCCAGCATCCTCCGTTTTGTACTTTTTGTCCAAGGCATCCCATAAGTCTTTGGAAGTCTTGACATTGTAGTACACATTATACAATGCATCCGACATGTCGTTTAACACGTAGCCTCGACATATGAAATTTGAATGCTTCCAAGCATCTACCGCGCACTGAGATTGAGCATCGGTCTCCCATTCCGCAGGTTAGGGAGCGGTTTCAGTCAAGAACCTCGCAAGGTTCATAGTGGTCAAGTAGACGAACATCTTCTGTTGCCACCTTTTGAAGTATAAACCCAAGAACTTCTTGGGTCTTTCAGCGTGATTGGCCATTGTGGACGCTCCCACAGTGTTGGCGTTCAAGGGGGGTTCCCGTCACAACATTCGTATTGTTGTTGACATTGACGTTTTCAGTCGACTTTCTGAAAAATTAAAATTCCAATTTTAATTAAGAAATAAACTATATATTAATTTTAATTTTTAATGTCAAGTGGGGTACACCTCCAAGGTTTTGCACGCTGATTTAACAATCAGAGACAACCCGCGGGTTAGGTGTAGTGCAAACAGCCAAGGCATTTCTTAGTCAGATTTAGACAAATTTATTGTTCAGCTTCTAAGACCAACTTTGAAGACCAAAACAGAAAATTTGTATAAGTATTAAAACGAACTTATTGTTTGGCTTCTAAGTCCAACTTTGAAGACCAAGACAGAAAGTTTATGAGTTTTAGGACAGAATCTGAAAGTAACCAGCACTGTTTTCAAATAAAGTCGCTCCTTTGAAGATGAAAAACAGAAATAAAATCTGTTTTTAAAACACAAACTGTGTGAAACAAAACTTGTTTGAATCACAAACAGAACGGTTTTGAATACACGAACCGTGTTTTAAAAAATTTCTTTAAGATTGTAGGAGTCGTTCGCGTATAAATAAAATAAAACAATTTTATTAATTGATTACAATACAGAAATAAAAGAAAGCTGGAAAAGCTGTACTTTTACAACTGAAATAAATTGAATACAAGAACAAAAGATGAAACAAAAATAAACTTGGATGAGGGTTGTGTTTAACACAGGGCCCTTTAAACAAATTCTGAGTCTCCTAAGAGAACGCGTTTTGTTTCCCAAGGTACAACAGCCGGAGCAGTAGTACTGCCGGAGCTGGCTCGAGGACCCGAAGAATACCTTAACAGAAGTAAGAAGAAGATCAGAGAATTGCATAGAATTGTTAGCAAATGCTTTGTTGTTGTTGGTGTGCTTCTGGCATATGCTTTGTTGTTGTTGGTGTGCTTCTACAGTGAATATGATGTTGTATTTATACAACATCAGAGTTGAAACAGCCAAAATGAATTAAAGGAGAGAATTAAATTGCATTGAACGTCTTCAATGCACTTTAATTCGTTATTTAATTCTCAGTCAAAACCATTGACTCGTCTGCTTCAAATGTTGAAATGAAACCGCTCTGTCATTAAAGTCTGGAAGCTTCTGTCGTGCGCGCGCAAGATAGGCATGTGCGCGCACGCCATTTTGGCTCACATTCATCAAAGCACCATATTGCACCCATGCCACGCACGAGTGCGAGTTAGGGTGCTCCGCACCCTTTGCGAGTACACTTAGTTTGTGCTTCCATGAAACAAATAAATATATAAAATCTCTTTCATTTCTTATATTTATTTCTAGTCCAAAAATAGGAAAAATGCATTTCCTATATTTGTGAAAATATGAATTTTCACAATATTTCCAAGACATTCATGATGGTTTTTAATGGTGTTGTCAGAGAGAGTGTGAGATTTAATTCGAAGAAAAAAACACATAGGTTTTTTTGTTAAAAGGAAAACTTCATTAACAACGCCGGCCTGACAAAAAAACGCAGAACCGCGCCCAACACCAATTACAACATATACAGGGGATACTTACACCATTCTTTCCAATCTAAATTAGAAAAGCTAGACCTATTTTTAAGCCAAAAGAAGCTAAGAGACTTCAGTTCCCCTAAGATTTCAACCCAATCTCCTTTACCATTAGAAAAAAATCTTCAAGTTCCTTGATCTCCATAAGCACCAACATGTCATGGACACTAACCCGCGGACAATCTCCTTATATTTCATATTCCCCCCCACTGTTTTTGTGAAAATCCAACAGATCCGCAAAAGAAAAGGCAAATATAGGCGGGATTTTGGCCCACTGAGAAATGTCGTTCCACACCCGCATCGACGTTAAGCAAGCCGTGAAAAGGTGCTCCACGGTTTCGACCCCTTCCCCACATAACACACATTCAGTCGATCCAACCAACACATTTCTTCTGGCCAAAGCTTGCTTAGTAAGGATCCGATCGAGCGCCACTCTCCAGATAAAAATGTTGCATTTTGAAGGTAACCATTTGCATCCCTTCACCGAGACCACATTCTCTCTGGAATATTGCACCGAAGCCAAATCTTTAAAGGATCGAATAGAGAATTTACCTGAAGCATCTGGGGTCCATTGCCAACCGTCTTTATCCATCTTTCTCACGATACCAAACATCACAGCTGTGCACTCGGCCAATTCTTCCAACTCGTGCGGAGAAACTGGCTCCCTAATCCAATCCTATGACACTAAACCGCCCTCCTCAGACAATCGGTCACTCACCCAGCAATTTTTACTTTTATCTAACGCAAATAAACTTAGCCATCTCGTCATTAGAGGAGTATCGCCAATCCATAGATCGAGCCAAAAGAGGATACTCCGACCATCTCCCAAAACCCCTTTAATGTAGTTTAAGATTCTTTTACCTTTTAACAAAACTTTAGACTCCATGTTCGAAATGTTTTTCCAAACACCAGTCAACCTCTGTTTAGATGGCAGGAGAGACCACTTCCTTCTATTGCCATGACAGGCCGAGATCACCCTTCTCCATAGACTCTCTTCCTCCAGTCTAAATCTCCACACCCACTTCGCAAGAAGAGCTTCATTCACCGTTTTGAGTCTACTTATGCCGAGCTGTGACAACTGTGTTCTATAATCGATGTACAATGTAAAACAATGTTAATTATCAATAAAACATTTTGTTTTGGTGTTATTATATGTTCTTTGGTGTTAATATGTGTGTATTTGTGTTTGATGATTTTTCGATTTGATTCGATTCCGATTTCAAGCTTTAAATCGCTTTCTGGAAGGTTATATGCAAACTGATGCGTAAACTCAGTCAGTTTAATGCAACAAACACTCCGGAATAGTGACATAGGCTTAACATACCTTAAATAACCTTCACATAACTTAGAAATAAGTTTTGGATGGTTTGGTGTGTCAAAATCAAGTTTGTTCGATCGCAGGGACTAATTGTGTCAAACTACAAAACTATGCCGATTTGTATAGTAACGAACATTTTGGAACTTGATCATAAGTTAAACATACCTTAAATATCCTTTACATAGCTTAGAAATAGGCTTTGAGAGGTTCGGTATGCTAAAATAAACTTATTTGATCAATAGGGACTAAAAGCGTCAAAAGTGCATAAGTTTGCATTTTCGAGCATATCTTACGTTCTGAATATATCCGGACACCCAAAAGTTTATGTAATAATTAAAATATTTTATTTTAGTGATTGGCATGATAAAATTTCATTCGTCGCGTAATTTGGATTGTTTTTGCGTTCGTTGCGACTTCCGTCGTAATTAACCGAACAACGCAATCGTACGACCAAACGAGCTGACATCCGAGATATCTTTGAGCATGTTTTAAGTTCCCTATACTTTAACTTCATTTTAGAGCTTTGAAATTGTTGGATCGTGTACGTGACCCTGAAAGTCAGTTAAGGTAGCTCATCATCAATTACTAAGGTGGAATCAAAGTAAATGACGTCCAAAACAGCTTGTATCCTTTAATCTTTCTTTTCCATTAATAAACGTGCTTTTACAACTTGTTCTGATGAAAATCCGGCAGCACTTCGTGACTCTTACAATGACCTTGTACCGTTCCGTTTGAAATATGACTAGCACATACCTATTTATAGACCATGAACCCTTCCGTTTGAACATAAACATAAAGGTTCAAACGGAACCCTAATTCAAACTACCAAGTTCAAACGGAACCCTCATATAACCTATGTTTTCAAACGGAACCCTTTAAAATATATTCTAAAATCATAACTAAAACCCTATTTTTACATATAAGCTCCAAATATGACTTTCTTGAACTAAGACTTGATGAAGATGTAGTCAACAGACATTCTCGTGCATCAACAGACTCCCCCTTGGATGTTGACGTAGTCTTCAGCTCCTGAGTCTTCAGTCTTAGTCTTTTCTTCAACTCTGCCTTTTCATCACAAGCACTCTATCTTCACATTCCCATATGCTGTTGATCCAGACTCCCCCTTTCACAGACTCCCCCTCTCAATATGTTGAATCTGAGATATCTGGTTCAAGCTTTGACAAATAGCTTCCATTGGGAATAATGAAGACCAAACCTGTTACTCAACCAACAAACATTACAATTCTATCTTTTCAATCACAAAAACACAAACTTAATCAGTTTTAGAAATCCACTCAAGTATTCAGGTCCAAGTTAATGACCCTGATCACTTGATTAATCTACCAAGTCCAAATTAATGACCTTGATTGATCATTTGACGAAACAAACTGATATTAAAACAATATTTTCAAACATTTTCTGAAAATAACAAGTATCAAATTAATGAACTTGTTTTTGACTTTCCAAACAATCCAAACTTCTTCAAAGTAAGCTCTCCTCATTCTTCAGTTCAGAATTTCCTGCATCTGCTTCAAACATTTGAGAATCCAACAATCAACTCTCCACTTTGGTTTGTCTAAAATAAAGCAGAAATAAAATCTTTTTGGATTTTATCAAAGTGTTCTAAACTAAGAAATGAAATACAGAAAACTTAAATTGCAGAAAGTAAACAAAGTAAACTATTTACAAACATATTTTTGGTGAGCGTGTCAGGGAATCATATCAGCTTTTCAGACAAATCACAAGTACCGTTAAGCTATATTTCATACTCAGATTTAAACAATTTACCTCGATTGTCGATATACTGATCCATCTTAAATTCCCACACAAATTTCAACTTACTCAGGATACGATTTAGATGAATTAAGAACTTAGATCATTCATGTGTCCCACCTCTTGAATATACTCCCGTATCCAGAATCCCAATAATCAGTCTTACAGGTGAGAATACTACAATGATATCTGTATATAATTTAGGTATGCGAGGGCCGAGGGATCTCAGATCGATACTTCCGTATACGCAGAGAGATATCAACTTCGACTTTTCGGTGTGTCCCCTTTAGAGGATCTTTTTGCTTACAACAGCAGCATATATCAATTTTAATTGTTTCAGCATGCTGAGGGTTTAATGTTGTGTTTCAAGCATTGAAGCAAGTATTAGCCAGGGACTAGGTCAGAACTACCGTTCAGCAGAAGTCCCGGAATAATACCCTAGACATCATAGAGTATAAAGACCTAGTATATCAGATTAAGAGACCTTTCAAACGAGATTTCAGGGGTTACCTATATATCCAAGTAGTGTTCCCCACGAATTCACAAGTTTGAATTTTAGGTTTATATCCCGAATAAATCTACTAAATGTGTGAAAACCTATCGACACATCATCAGTAAGATTGTTTAACTCTTTTATACTTTTCAAATCTTTAGCATACTGTAATCGTCTAGCTGATGTACTATCATTTTCCCTATATACACAATCTCTTTTTCATTTTATCATGTTTTTGTATTTTTGCATTTTTTACTGTTTTTGTATTTTCTTGAAAAAATAAACTATGTACAAACACCTACTCCCCCTAAATACCAAAACAAGTAAAAATTCGACAAACCATTGCAGATTGTTTCTCATCTTCATCCGCAACAATACTCTCATCAACGCCAATTATGCCATCCGACACCGACAAAAGCTTCATACCATTTAGTTTTAACAAATATTTAAACCGATTTTTATCAAAAGCCTTGGTATGTAAATCAGCTTTCTGTTCGTCTGTGTGGATTTTCTCAATTCGTATCAACTTTTTCTCAAAGCAATCACGAATAAAGTGATGACGAATTTCTATGTGTTTAGTTTTAGCGTGATGTACTGGATTTTTAGTTATATTAATTGCGGCCTCATTATCAACAAAAAGATGTGTGTTAAGAAACTGCAAACCGTAGTCGCGCATCTGTTGCTGTATCCACAAGATCTGAGAGCAGCAACTGCTAGCAGAAACGTACTCCGCTTCACAAGTAGATAACGCCACAGACGTTTGTTTCTTACACTGCCAGGTAACCAATCTAGGACCAAAGAACTGGCATCCTGCAGTTGTTGATTTTGAATTGACTTTGCAGCATCCGAAATCCGAATCGGAATACCCTTATACATATGACTGATTTTTCACAATTCGAACATTTTCCATTCATCTCTCCATTATCAGCTTCCTTCTTTGAAATTACTTCTTCAAAAACCTGTTGTTTTTCTGTAACAGCTTCTTTCTTAATTTCTTTAATTTCTTCAACATCTGCTACCTTTTGATTCATCTTTCTCGCAGCAAGTTTATTCTTGAGCTCGTCAATTTGTTCTGCAAAAGAATCATTAACCGTTTCAGATGAAAATAACTGTTTATAAAACTCAAGTTTCTCAAGTTCTTTGCTATCATCATCACACTCTTCATCAGATGAGTATGAATGATCAAAAACTGGAACTTTTTCTGAAATAAATTCTGAAACTTTTTCATCTTTTTTAGAACTAACTTCAAAACTCTTTTCTATTTTATCCACAACAATTTTTGAATCAACAATTTTTGAATTATTGTTTATTGAAAATGATCTTCTAGGCTTTGGTTTTCCAGCAAGAATATCTATAATATCCATTGAATTATTGTTAAAAATATCATCTGCAAATGAACAACCATATTCATCATCACTATCCATATTTTGATAATAGTTTTCACAATGTCAATCACTTTCAAATGATATTATCCTGCTCAAACAAAATCGCCTTGAATCACCTGCAAACAAACAAACAATTAAAATTGATTAGGATCGGGTGGCAACTCGTTTGGATTACCACTCGATTTGTTGCACTTTAAATCTTTGAACAAATACAATATCCTTTGAAACAAATTTTGATTTTTGAAAATATAAGAAACTGTTCAAACGGAATAGTTTGCTTCGTTTGAAATACCAACAGTTTCAAACGACAACAATTTTCAAACGACAATAAGTTTTCAAACGACACAGAATTTTCAAACGATATGTTTTCAAACGATAAAGATTCAAACGGTGGACTGTTCCGTTTGAATCAAAAGTTTCAAACGATAGAATGTTCAAACAGTCAACTTTTCAAACGACAGACTTTCAAACGATGACTGTTCCGTTTGAATCTATAGTTTCAAACGATACAGTTTCAAACGATGGACTGTTTTCAAACGGCAGACTTCAAACAGAACAGTTCAAACGACAGACTCCATTTTCAAACGATAAAGCCAATTTTCAAACGGGAGGGTCTGATTTCAGACGATAGACCTTAATTTTCAAACGACAGATCTGATTTCAAACGATGGAACAGGTGACGTCAGCAATTTCGCGAAAATTTCAAACGGTCTGATCGATTTTAGTTAGTTTTAGGTCGAATTTCGTTTCCAAACTTTCAAGGATTAGCTATTAGTGAATTTCGTTTGCTATGTGATCGTTTCAAGTCCTTTTAACCGTGAGAACTATATAAAATCAGAAAAGAAAGGTAGAAGTGAGATAATCCGATGATTTCAAGCTGATTTCGGTATGAACTCCTCGTCCTGAGCTCTGATACCACTTGTTGGATCGTGTACGTGACCCTGAAAGTCAGTTAAGGTAGCTCATCATCAATTACTAAGGCGGAATCAAAGTAAATGACGTCCAAAACAGCTTGTATCCTTTAATCTTTCTTTTCCATTAATAAACGTGCTTTTACAACTTGTTCTGATGAAAATCCGGCAGCACTTCGTGACTCTTACAATGACCTTGTACCGTTCCGTTTGAAATATGACTAGCACATACCTATTTATAGACCATGAACCCTTCCGTTTGAACATAAACATAAAGGTTCAAACGGAACCCTAATTCAAACTACCAAGTTCAAACGGAACCCTCATATAACCTATGTTTTCAAACGGAACCCTTTAAAATATATTCTAAAATCATAACTAAAACCCTATTTTTACATATAAGCTACAAATATGACTTTCTTGAACTAAGACTTGATGAAGATGTAGTCAACAGACATTCTCGTGCATCAACAGAAATGTGGTTAACGGGGATTAAACGTGTCAAAAATGCATCGAAAATCAAGTTTAGGGCTTCAGGGACTAAATTTGTCATTTTTTAAATTTTGCTGGTCTGCAAGGTCCTTACGGACCGTATTCTTAGGACCTTACGGTCCGTAAGTTTACTCCAGCACATCAGAATTGCAAAAACATTGAATCTAGCCAATACCACCTATTCTAATGGTTTTAATCCCTGGTTTTGCACTCTATGTACTGGTATTTGTGTACCCCTTGTATTCTAAAACCACTAGCCCACATGGATGCCCAAGATCTTTCCCTCTTTAGCAAGGAATGATCTTAACGGTTTTGCGAAAACTATAAATAGCCATGCCCTCCTTCCATTTCTACTCACCCTTGATCTGATTTCTCTAAGTTGAAGTTATAATACTTCATACCTGAGATTTTAAGATCAAGTTCTCCCTAGCAAGGACCCTTTGTAAGCTTCTTTCATTCTTTTATCGCTTTTCGAGCGTGAAAGTCAAACAGTGTTTGACTTTCTGCTTTGACCACGAGTTGGTCAACACGAAGTTCGTTTGAACTTCGCAACGTGAGCGTAATCACGATGGTTATAGTCCCTAGTGACTATACCTACTGATTACCACGTTGACTAGGCGTAGTGGCAAGTCGTAGTTTCGGTCAAAATGCGCATTTAAGTGTATTTTGCAACCAAACTACTCTTGGGTATTAAACACTTTGTTTTGATATCAAAACCTATTTTCTAACTTAGTTAAACATGTTTCAACATGTTTAGCTCGTCACTTTTAGTTTAGTGCTTGTTTAGAGTCGTAAGTCAAGCGGTCTAAACCACCGCTTAGACTTTTGAACTCGACCCGTTTGGTCGATCATTAGGATCCGACCAAGCATGATTAGTGACCATAGTTGCATAGGGAATAACCTTCCGAGGTTACACCTTATGGTCACCTAGTTTAAATAGTTGTATGATAGGTAGTTTATATGCCTTAGGTAAATGACCAAAATGCCCTTTTCATGCATAATTTGATTTTAAGCATATGTAACCTAAACATTTGCCACTTAACTGATGATGCAACATAATTAAACATATTTAGGCATATGATACTTGTCATAGGACTAGTTAGACATCTCGAACGGGTTTTACACGAACGGCGCGTTAAGTTGCGTAAGCTACCTTAATGGGTCGTAACGGGTCAAAAGCACTTAGATTAGGTTCCGATTTAGAATGTAGGCATTGTTAAACCATATCACATGAGTTCCAATACTTATTTGATTTACAAGACCTCATTCTGTCCGATCTTCCGATTTAGGTATCGATTTATTTACTAGTGATTCGATTATTAGGTGCTGCTTGAGTTTCCTTGGTTTAATTGAGCTTGTTGAGTTCTTTAGATTGAGGATACTTTGCACTTCATATGAGTACATAGTTCCCTTATTTTACTGTTTTCAATTGTTTTGGGGTGATTCATATGTATTAAACGATTTCGAGGTTTAAATGATGGTTTCAAAAACGATTAAGATGGTTTATATCAAATTAATAATGATTTCGATAAAGTGGAGAAACTTTTTGGTTGTAGTTACATAACGAATGACATTCATTAACATTGATCAAGCCGACCAGTATTAGGTTATGGTACTATAGGATCTGTGACACCTGTGCCTCTACGACCATCAAACAAATACCAAATTTATGAAATATTGTGTTTCATACTTGGTATTTGTAAAAAATACGTGTATTGTTTGCACATATCAATTCATGTTCGATTTCAAGCTTTAAATCGCTTTCTGGAAGGTTATACACGCACTGATGCGTAAATATAACCAGTTTAATGCAACGAACACTCCGGAATAATGACATAGGCTTAACATACCTTAAATAACCTTTACATAACTTAGAAATAAGTTTTGGACGGTTTGGTGTGGCGAAATCAAGTTTATTCGCTTACAGGGACTAATTTCGACAAACTACGAAAGTATGCCGATTTGTGCTGTAACGAACATTCCGTAACTTGATCATAAGTTAAATATGCCCTAAATATCCTTTACATAGCTTAGAAATAGGCTTTGATGTGTTTGGTGCGCAAAAATAAACTTTCTTGATCAATAGGGACTAAAAGCGTCAAAAAGTGCATAAGTTTGCATTTTCGCGCATATCCTACGTTTTGAATATATCCGGACATCCAAAAATTTATGTAATCATTAAAATTTTTTATTTTAGTGATTGGCATGATAAAATTCCATTCGTCGCTTAATTTGGATCGTTTTTGCGTTCGTTACGACTTCCGTCGTAATTAACCGAACAACGCAACCGTACGACCAAACGAACCGACATCCAAGATGTTTTTGAGCATATTTTAAATTCCCTATACTTTAACATCATTTTAGAGCTTTGAAATGGGGTTAACGGGGCTTAAAAGTGCCAAAAATCAAGTTTTACAAGTGTAGGGACCATTTTTGAAATTTCTGACCAGATTCAATGAACCTAGTCCAGTTTTGAAATGTTGATGTTTTTAATGGCTGGTTTTGGATGCTATGGGCTAAAATTTGTTGGTTTTAAACATTCACATGGTTTTGAAAACTATGAGCCCAAGTGGAGGGCCAAGATCAAAGCACGAAATGCGAGGAATGATCCTAACGGTTTACCGAATCCTATATAAACCCATGCCTTCACTTCATTTCAACTCACACTTTGGTTCAATCAGCTCTAAGTTGAAGTTATTACTTCATACCTGAGTTGTTTGAATCAAAATTTCCTAGCTTGGACCCTTTGTAAGTTTCTTTCGTGCTTTTTATGCGTTTTTAGCACGAAAGTCAAACAGTGTTTGACTTTCTGCTTTGACCACGAGTTGGTCAACACAAAGTTCGTTGAACTTCACAACGTGAGCATAATCATGATGGTCATAGTCCCTTGTGACTATACGTACTGACTACCACGTTGATTAGGTGTAGTGACGAGTCATAGTTTCGGTCAAAATACGTATTCTTGCGTATTTTGCAACCAAACTACTTTTGGGTATCAAGACCCTTTGTATTGATATCAAACTTGTTTTCAAAATTCGTTAAATATGTTCTAAAATGTTTAACTCGTCACTTTAGGTTTAGTGCTTATATAGGGTCGTAGAATAAGCGGTCTAAACAACCGCTTAGACTTTCGAACCTGACCCGTTTGGTCTATCATTAGGATCCAACCAAGCATCTTATGTGACCATAGTTGCACAAGGAATAAACTTCCGAGGTTATACCTTATGGTCACTTCATTTGAGTAGTTATAAGATAGGTAGTTTATATGCCTTAGGTAAATGACCAAAATGCCCTTTTTACGCATAAATTCATTTTAAGCATATGTAACCTAAATTTTGACATCTAAACTGATTAGGTAACATTATTAGACATGTTAAGGCATATATTACTTATCATAGGACTAGTTAGGCGGTCCGAATGCCTTTTACGCGAACGACGCGTTAAAGTGGCGTAAGCTACCTAAACGGGTCATAATGGGTCGTAAGCACTTAGGTTAGGTTTCATTTTAGTATGTAGGCTTTGTTAAACCATATTACATGAGTTCCTATACTCATTTGGTTTATGAAACCTCATTCTATCCGATCTTCCAATTTAGGTCCGTTTATTTACATAATTACCTATATTAGGTGCCGTTTGATTCCGTGATCCCTCTAGCTTTGCTTGGTTGTTATTCAAGTCTTCTAAGCATCCTCAAGTGAGTACATAGACCCCTCTTTTACTGTTTTCAAATGTTTTGGGGTGAAACACATGTGCCTACTTGTTACTTTCGTGTTTTCCATGTTTTCATATCATATACTTGCTATGTTCATTAGTACACTATTAGTACATGATTTCATTATGTTTTGCTATGTATGTTCACGTAACATGCTAGCACATTTTTTTTACGTTTTGAACCATTTGTAATCGTTGGATGTATGTGAACCATTTGTAATCGTTGGATGTATGTGAACCATTTGTAATCATTGGATGTATGTGAACCATTTGTAATCGTTGGATTTATGTGAACCATTTGTAACTGTTTGAACCATTAGGTTAGGGAAGTGATTAGGTAACGGGGCGGGTGTAAAGTGTTAAAAGCATGGTGGATACGCCGCTGGTACTTCCTATATATAAGTGCTTTTAACACATTATATATCGTTGCGTTATCTAGATCACTTGGGTAAACGATTTTGAAACAATGTCACACAATTATGTTTTCTGAATAATATAAACCATACGAGTCTTATTAACGAGTTTCTACGAGATGTTTTACGGTTTAATTTAATAAAACAAAATGTTTTGGAGTTAAGAATCATGGCTACGGGATTTTATAAATCATATCCAACTTGATTTGAGTTGGTTAATTATGTCGCAATACTATACTTTTCAAAATAAGGTTTTTAAATAAGTATTGCAACATGTAAAACGAGCCATGAATCTGACACTCACATAAAACCTATGTACTCGCCGGCATTTCTATGCTGACATATTTTCACATGTGTTTCAGGTACCATAGTTGATGATATTTGATGATGATATTGATGCATGCTCACCTAGGAACGGACGAGGCCTTAGCGAATTAATAACAATAAAAGTCTATTTGTTCATGTTTTGTTTCTAATTCCAATGTAATGTAATACAATTAATTAAATAAAACAAAATTGTTTAATCCATGGTTGTGAAACAATGATTCTGTTACAACACTCCCCGACGTTTCTGTCACGTTTTGTTGTTTTATGTGGTCGGGGTGTGACAGAAAAGTTGGTATCAGAGCTCAATGGTTATAGGGAATTAGGTTATTAGTAATGCTTTGACCTAGACTATAACCTTCCTAGGATCCTAACGCGAGTTTACTTGCGTTTAGTCATAAAATAATACCGTTGCCTATATTTAGGCAGCAACCACAATAAGAACACAAAATTCGAATCTGCTTTGAAAACTAATCATCTGTTCTAGGATGATTTATTATAAGGTTACGAACCTTCAAAGTTTTCAAATTCTCGTCAAATTTTGGGGCTACAGAATGTGAACACGTGCAAACTGGAAGGGTGGGTGCCTGTACCCTGAGCTTTCTGTCTAAGGTTAGAGTGTTCGTACAAATCCGCAGTATCGGACCAGTCACTCTTACCTGGGAACTCTTGGGGTGAGTGTCCACTTATAGGCGAGCATGTCTTCGCGATACATTATGAGGACCTATTTACTTTGATTCAGCCTTTGTGTGTCGTTTGTTTGCTTTGTGGTTCAAACAAATGACCGTCACCCATGATTTTTGGTCAGTAATTGTAAGATCCTATTTTTACCCAATGCCATTTCATTTGTTTTCTCTCTTGTTTCCCCTTTTTAGAATGCCTCCACGACGCGAAAATAAGGTAACTATTGAAGAGCTGGCAGTTGTCATTACGCAGCAAATGACTGCTGCAATCCCGAACATCGTTGCTCAATGTAACCAAGCTCTCAACAACAATAATGCCCCCTGCAACTTCAAGACGTTCAACTCGGCTAAGCCATCAAAGTTTTCTGGGTGTCAAGGAGCGACTGCACTTCTGCAATGGTTCGAGAGTCTAGAGAGCACCTTCAGGCATGTTCAATGCCCAAATGAGCAAAAGGTAGAATTCACATCTAGTGTCTTTGAGAAACGAGCTTTGACATGGTGGAATGGTGTGATGAGAGAAAGGAGTGCCGATGTGGCACTGGCTCAAACGTGGGAAGAGCTTCGAGCTCTGATGATGAAGGAATTCTATCCTCATCATGATATCAGGGCCTTGGAAAGGGAATTCGACGATCTTAAGCAAGATAGCGGTGAGCATCGAGCCTACACGGATCGTTATGAGGAGTTAAGTCTGTTATGCCCGAATATGATTACGCCTTTGGATAAGGCAATCGAAAAGTTAATTGATGGCCTCCCTGACCCAGTACAAGACATTGTGACTGGTAGTAACCCCACTACGGTTAGGCAGGCCATTGAGCTATCTGCTACCTTGATTGAATCTCAAATCAGGAAAGGTAAAATTTTCCGAAAAGGTGATAAGAAACCAATCGAGGAATCGAAACCCAAATATGAACAGACTGAATCCTCCAAGAAGTCAAGGAAGCGAAAAGCTTCCCGGAACTTCGCCGTGGTTGCTCACAATGATCAAGCTGCCCCCAACCAACCAGCTCAACCCCCTGCTAGGAAGCCATACAATGGAACTGCACCCTCATGCAACCAATGTAACCTTCATCATCATGCTAGTGTGAAGTGTCGCAAATGCCAAATTTATGGACTTATAGGTCATACAACAAGATTTTGCCGAGCTGCAGTTGCACCAAATCAAGCTGACAACAATCCTGCTCAAGCTCGTTTTCTACCAGGTTCTTGCTACAACTGTGGCGAGATGGGTCATTTCCGAAGAAATTGCCCAAAGCTTGCTAATGTAAATCCAACACAGGGATGAGCTTCTGACCGACTAGAAGACAATACCGTTAGAAATAATTACGTCATATGTATTATTTTCTTTTGTTGTCAAGGTCCATGAAATAGTTGTTATCGTTCTTTATAAATAAATCTTTTATTTACATTGCAATGTATTTATGTGGTTGCTTGTATAAACAACATATCCCCTACAATACCGACAATCAGGGAATCATATTCCTTGAAGAACAGACTACCCCCAAAAATTCTTTCATTTTATGACCTCTTGCGTTTTCCACGAAAATCCTAAGTACCCGTTTCTTCCAAAGAAACGAAGTATAAGGCGCAAGTTACAACTCTGGACGAATACCCAAAGTACCACTATAAATCCTTAATAGGGTACCTAAGGGTATTTCCGTAAATCCTAAAATTGTTGTGTACCTTAATTCGAATATTACGTTTCTTTGAAAACAAAATCGAATTTTCGGAAGATCATCCTATCTTCATAGATAGATTCTTGAAATTGATTAAAGTGCCAAATGAAAACCACGGATTGCATTCCTAGTGTGCTTTAAATATCCGTGTCCAAAGATAATAAATTAAAGGTCAAATTAAACAAATATGTGATTATGTGCTTATGTGTTCCCTTTTATGTTTTTGTGTGATCCAAGTTTTTGCTATCAAAATCCTCGTAGAATCTTCCATATCTTCGTATAAGGGATTCATAGTAGGATATCCAAAGGTACTACCTTAAATCCTTAATGGGCTTCTACGTAATAGTAAAGTCCCTTGGATTATAATGTACTATTCCATAATTAGACCCCTTGAGTGGTCTAGTTAAACAAATTGATCCAAAAATCTGGTTAGGAATATCATGTGATGATATAGCTGAAAAGACTCCTTGGTGGTCTAATTAAAGAGATCATTTGTCGATCTAATTAAAAGGACCCTATGATAGTCTAGTCACACTCATCACAGGTTTGATTTTCTTCCCCTTCACATTACAAAACAAACTGTGCGGACTGTGAAAGGAATTACATAATTATGGATGCATACATAATTATGGAATTCAGTACACAGAAACCACAACAAGTTTTGTCATGTGTCTAGAGTTGACTCAGTTCATTTTCATTTCTGAAGAATACCCATTGAGGAAAATGACTCATTCCGTTCATTTTCGTTTCTGAAGAATATCCATCGAGGGAAATGAATATCCCTGATTTTTCTTTTTCCTTCATTTCCGTTTCTGAAGAATACCCATTGAGGAAAATGACTCATTCCGTTCATTTTCGTTTCTGAAGAATATCCATCGAGGGAAATGAATATTATTGATCTTTCCTTCATTTCCGTTTCTGAAGAATACCCATTGAGGAAAATGACTCATTCCGTTCATTTTCGTTTCTGAAGAATATCCATCGAGGGAAATGAATATTCTTGATTATTCGTTCATTTTCGTTTCTGAAGAATACCCATTGAGGAAAATGACCCATTCCGTTCATTTTCGTTTCTGAAGAATATCCATCGAGGGAAATGAATATTCTTGATTATTCGTTCATTTTCGTTTCTGAAGAATACCCATTGAGGAAATTGACTCATTCCGTTCATTTTCGTTTCTGAAGAATATCCATCGAGGGAAATTAATATTCTTGATTATTCGTTCATTTTCGTTTCTGAAGAATACCCATTGAGGAAAATGACTCATTCCGTTCATTTTCGTTTCTGAAGAATATCCATCGAGGGAAATGAATATTCTTGATTATTTGTTCATTTTTGTTTCTGAAGAATACCCATAGAGGAAAATGACTCATTCCGTTCATTTTCATTTCTGAAGAATATCCATCGAGGGAAATGAATATCCCTGATTTTTCCTTCATTTTCATTTTTAAAGATTGTCCGTTGAGAGAAACGACAGGATTATGCCTTGCATAATCTTTGATGGGTTATTCTACGCAAATAGATAAACACCCTAGATTCCATACAAGGCAATTATTTAACACAGCGTCACAGACAGACTCCTACGAATAAATTTCGGTACGAAATTTCCTAAAGTAGGGGAGACTGTGTCACCTGTGCCTCTGCGACCATCAAACAAATACCAAATTTATGAAATATTGTGTTTCATACTTGGGATTTGTAAATAATACGTGTATTGTTTGCACATATTAATTCATGTTCGATTTCAAGCTTTAAATCGCTTTCTGGAAGGTTATACGCGCACTGATGCGTAAATATAACCAGTTTAATGCAACGAACACTCTGGAATAATAAAATAGGCTTAACATACCTTAAATAACCTTTACATAACTTATAAATAAGTTTTGGAGGGTTTGGTGTGGTGAAATCAAGTTTATTCGCTTACAGGGACTAATTTCAACAAACTGCGAAAGTATGCCGATTTGTAATGTAATGAACATTACATAACTTGATCATAAGTTAAATATGCCCTAAATATCCTTTACATAGCTTAGAAATAGGCTTTGAGGTGTTTGGTGCGCAAAAATAAACTTTCTTGTTCAATAGGGACTAAAAGCGTCAAAAAGTGCATAAGTTTGCATTTTCGCGCATATCTTACGTTTTGAATATATCCGGACATCCAAAAATTTATGTAATAATTAAAATATTTTATTTTAGTGATTGGCATGATAAAATTCCATTCGTCGCTTAATTTGGATCGTTTTTGCGTTCGTTACGACTTCCGTCGTAATTAACCGAACAACGCAACCGTACGACTAAACGAACCAACATCCGAGATGTTTTTGAGCATATTTTAAATTCCCTATACTTTAACATCATTTTAGAGCTTTGAAATGGGGTTAACGGGGCTTAAAAGTGTCAAAAATCAAGTTTTATAAGTGCAAGGACCATTTTTGAAATTTCTGACCAGATTCAATGAACCTAGTCCAATTTTGAAGTGTTGATGGTTTTAATGGCTGGTTTTGGATACTATGGGCTAAAATTTGTTGGTTTTAAACATTCCCATGGTTTTGAAAACCATGAGCCCAAGTGGAGGGCCAAGATCAAAGCACGAAATGCGAGGAACGATCCTAACGGTTTACCGAATCCTATATAAACCCATGCCTTCACTTCATTTCAACTCACACTTTGGTTCAATCAGCTCTAAGTTGAAGTTATTACTTCATATCTGAGTTTTTTGAATCAAAACTTCCGAGCTTGGACCCTTTGTAAGTCTCTTTCGTGCTTTTTATGCGTTTTTAGCACGAAAGTCAAACAGTGTTTGACTTTCTGCTTTGACCACGAGTTGGTCAACACGAAGTTCATTGAACTTTGCAATGTGAGCGTAATCACAATGGTCATAGTCCCTTGTGACTATACCTACTGATTACCACGTTGATTAGGTGTAGTGACGAGTCGTAGTTTCGGTCAAAATATGTATTCTTGCGTATTTTGCAACCAAACTACTTTTGGGTATCAAGACCCTTTGTCTTGATATCAAACTTGTTTTCAAACTTCGTTAAACATGTTCTAACATGTTTAACTTGTCACTTTAGGTTTAGTGCTTATATAGGGTCGTAGAATAAGCCGTCTAAACAACCGCTTAGACTTTCGAACTCGACCCGTTTGGTCGATCATTAGGATCCGACCAAGCATATTATGTGACCATAGTTGCATAGTGAATTACCTTCCAAGGTTATACCTTATGGTCACTTCGTTTGAGTAGTTATATGATAGGTAGATTATATGACTTAGGTAAATAACCAAAATGCCCTTTTTACGCATAAATTCATTTTAAGCATATGTAACATAAATTTTGACATCTAAACTGATTACGTAACATTATTAGACATGTTAAGGCATATATTACTTGTCATAGGACTAGTTAGGCGGTCCGAACGCGTTTAACGTGAACGACGCGTTAAAGTCGCGTTAAAGTGGCGTAAGCTACCTAAACGGGTCATAATGGGTCGTAAGCACTTAGGTTAGGTTTCATTTTAGTATGTAGGCTTTGTTAAACCATATTACATGAGTTCCTATACTCATTTGGTTTAGGAAACCTCATTCTATCCGATCTTCCGATTTAGGCCCGTTTATTTACATAATTACCTATATTAGGTGCTGTTTGATTCCATGATCCCTCTAGCTTTGCTTGGTTGTTATTCCAGACTTCTAAGCATCCTCAAGTGAGTACATAGACCCCTCTTTTACTGTTTTCAAATGTTTTGGGGTGAAACACATGTGCCTACTTGTTACTTTGGTGTTTTCCATGTTTTCATATCATATACTTGCTATGTTCATTAGTACATTATTAGTACATGATTTCATTATATTTTGCTATGTATGTTCACTTAACATGCTAGCACAATTTTTTTACGTTTTGAACCATTTGTAATCGTTGGATGTATGTGAACCATTTGTAATCGTTGGATGTATGTGAACCATTTGTAATCATTGGATGTATGTGAACCATTCGTAATCGTTGGATTTATGTGAACCATTTGTAACTATTTGAGCGATTAGGTTAGGGAAGTGATTAGGTAACGGGGTGGGTGTAATGTGTTAAAAGCATGGTGGATACTCCGCTGGTACTTCCTATATATAAGTGCTTTTAACACATTATATATCGTTGCATTATCTAGATCACTTGGGTAAACGATTTTGAAACAATGTCACACAATTATGTTTTCTGAATAATATAAACCATACAAGTCTTATTAACGAGTTTCTACGAGATGTTTTACGATTTAATTTAATAAAACAAAATGTTTTGGAGTTAAGAATCATGGCTACGAGATTTTATAAATCATACCCAACTTGATTTGAGATGGTTAATTAAATAAAACGAAATTGTTTAATCCATGGTTGTGAAACAATGATTCTGTTACAACACTCCCCGACGTTTCCGCCACGTTTTGTTGTTTTACGTGGTCGGGGTGTGACAGGATCTGAAAAATCCCGTTATCAGACTACACCCATGGTTATGTGTGGGGGTTATGTAGGTAACGACCGAATCTGATGATTGTTAACTTACCCTTTGGTGGTTTGTTAATGCGAGTTTCGAGATAGTCGAGTCACGAAGGTTTGAATGTTATTTGCGAGAAGACCATAAGTAGTTTCATAAATAAAACGAGTAAAACGATTTTGGGACGAGTTAAACGATTTGATACGACTTAAACGAGATAAACGAATTGGAAAAACGATTAGTTTTGGGTAGTGATTAGATAATGGGACGCGTGTAGCATGATAAAAGCATGGTAGATATGCCGCTGGTACATCTTATATATAAGTGCTCTTATCATCTTACATTTCGTGTCATTATATAGTTCACTTGGGAAAACGATTTCGAAACGATGTCACACAACGAGGTTTTCGAAATGATATAAACCATACGAGTTTTATTAACGAGTTTTTACGAGATGTTTTACGATTTTGGTTTACTAAAACAAATGTTTTGGGGTTAAGAATCATGGCTACGAGATTTTACAAACTATAACCAACTTGATTTAAGTTGGTTAATTATGTTGCAATACACTTTTCAAAACAAGGTTTGTACTTTTGATTCTTGCAGTCTAATAAGGTACTGCAACATATAAACGAGCCATGAATCCGATACTCTTCTAAAACCTATGTGCTCGCCAGCATTTCTTCGCTGACTTTGTTTTTACGTATGTTTCAGGTAATGTTGCTTGATGTTGATAGCTAGGAAGCTTGTTCATTTAGGATCTGGACGTTGCCTTAGTGACATAAAACAATGATAGACGATATGTAACTTGTTTGTTTGGTTTTAAGACAATATAATTTATCTAATAATTCAATAAAACGAAACTTTTGATTACCATGGTTGTGAAACAATAATTCTGCCACGACACTCCCCGACGTTTCCTCCGCGGTTTCATTGTTTTAACGTGGTCGGGGTGTGACAGAAGAGTTGGTATCAGAGCCAATGGTTATATGGAATTAGGTTATTAGTAATGCTTTGACCTATACTATAACTTTCTAGGACCCCAACGCAAGTTTACTTGTGTTTAGATTTTAAAACAATACTGTCACCTATCCTTAGGTGATAACCACAACGAGAACAAAAATTTCAAATCCGCTTCGAAAATTAATTATCTATCCTTGGATGATTGATTATAAGGTTTTGAACCCTCTTAGTTTTCAAAATCTCGTCAAGGTTTGGGTCTAAATAATGTGAACACGTGCAAACTGGAAGAGTGAATGCATGTACCCTGAGTTTTCTGTCTAAGGCTAGAGTGTTCGTACAAATCCGCAGTATCGGACCAGTCACTCTTACCTGGGAACTCTTGGGGTGAGTGTTCACTTATAGGCGAGCATGTCGTCGCGATACATTATATTGACCCATTTACTTTGATTAGTCACTGTGTGTCGTTTGTTTGTTTGAGGTAACAAATGAATGATCGCCTTCCTTGTGTTTTGTCATTGTTTTCAATACCTCTTTTGTTTATCTGAATGTCTATGCCAATGTGAATCCCGCTCGTGGATGAGCGTTCAATCTGAATGCAAACGAGGCTCGAGCTGACAACCTCATTGTCAATGGTACCTTTCTTGTCAATGGTACGTTCCTTGTTAACAATCAACTTGCATCTGTTCTTTTCAATTCTGGGGCCGATAAGAGTTTTGTTTCGTTATCTTTTGAGCCTTTTCTTGCGATACCTAGAACTAAACTGAGGAAACCCTTATCTGTCGAAGTTGCTACTGGTAAACCTCTTGTACTCGATTCTGTTATTCGTGGTTGTCAATTGAACCTCGATAACCATCTTTTTCCTATTGACCTCACACTGATGCAACTTGGGAGTTTCGACATTATCGTGGGGATGGATTGGTTAACCAAGTTTCATGCTGAGGTGGTTTGTTTCGATAAGTTTGTTCGTATTCCTCTTTCGTCTGGTGATGTCCTAGAAGTTCATGGCGAGAAACCATCTGGTGGATTGAAACTCATGTCGTGTACGAAAGCCCGAAGTTATTTACGAAAAGGATATGTTGCTTTTCTGGCACATGTCACCGAGGAGAAAGGCGAGAACAAGAGTAATCAGGATATTCCGATTGTTCGGGATTATCCAGAGGTGTTTCCTGATGAACTGCCTGGTTTGCCTCCAAGTGTGAATTTTGGCTTAAAGAAGTTCAATTCTTGGGTCATATAGTCAACGCGTAGGGTATTCATGTGGATCCATCCAAAATAGCTGCTATTAAGGATTGGAATACACCAACGACACCAACCAAAATTCGTTCTTTCCTTGGTCTCGCTGGATATTATCGACGGTTTATTTCGAATTTCTCAAAGATCGCGGTTCCACTCACTGCTTTGACTCAAAAGAATAAGCCTTTTGAGTGGGGACCTAAGCAAGAAGAAGCGTTCCAAAGGCTGAAACGGAAGCTATGTGATGCTCCTGTTCTATCTTTGCCTGATGGAAACGATGATTTCGTTGTCTATTGTGACGCGTCGAATCTAGGCCTTGGTTGCATTCTCATGCAACGAGGTAAGGTCATAGCTTATGCTTCAAGACAGTTGAAAGTTCATGAGAAGAACTACACCACTCATGATCTTGAGTTAGGTGCTGTGGTTTTTGCTCTTAAAATCTGGAGACACTACCTTTATGGAGCAAAGTGTGTGGTTTTCACAGACCACAAAAGTCTCCATCATATTCTCAATCAGAAGGAGCTGAACATGAGGCAACGACGTTGGGTTGAGCTCTTGAGTGATTACGATTGCGAGATTCGCTACTATCCTGGTAAAGCGAATGTCGTAGTCGATACGTGTAGTAGAAAGGAGTGAGTCAACCTTCATTCTGTTCAAGCTCTATCTGATCTTCAAACTCGTGTCTCTCATGCTCAGCAATTTTGTGTTTCACAAAATTTGATGGGTAAGGAATTACCACATCAGCTTGAGCTTAAGCTCGAAGCGAAAGACGATGGGTTACTCTATTTCAAGGATCGTTTGTGGATTCCGAAACAAGACAATCTTCGCACTTTAGTGATGGACGAATCTCACAAGTCTCGATATTCTATCCATCCCGGTGCTGATAAAATGTACAAGTATCTTCGTACTTAGTATTGGTGGCCTGGTATGAAGAAGGATATTGCCTTGTATGTGTCGAAATGCCTAACTTGTCTCAAAGTCATGGCTGAACATCAACGACCATCTGGTTTGCTTGTACAACCAGAGATACAGGTTTGGAAGTGGGAGAACATTGCGATGGATCTCATCACTAAATTACCGCGTACATCTAAAGGTCATGATGCTATTTGGGTTGTCATCGATCGATTAACGAAGTCAGCTCGTTTTATTCCGATTCGCGAGGATCTATTTGCTGATAAACTTGCAAAGATTTATGTTGATGAGATTGTATCTCGACATGGTGTCCCTTTGGATATCATATCTGTTCGTGATGCTCGATTTTCATCTCATTTTTGGAAGACCATGCAATCTGCTATGGGAACCCAACTAAATCTAAGCACTGCTTATCATCCCCAAATAGATGGACAATCTGAGAGGACGATTCAAACTTTGGAGGATATGCTTAGAGCATGTGTGATAGACTTTGGTGGTAATTGGGATTCTCATCTTCCATTGATTGAGTTCTCTTACAACAATAGTTATCATGCTAGCATCAATATGGCACCGTTCGAAGCTCTTTACGGTCGAAAATGTCGTTCACCTGTCTGTTGGAATGAGATCGGTGAAGCTCAGCTTACTGGACCTGAGCTCATTCTGGAAACGACTGAAAAAATCAAGAAAATTCGCGATAATCTTGTGACAGCTAGAAGCCGTCAAAAGGGTTATGCGGATGTGTGACGTAAGCCTTTGGAATCTCAAGTCGGAGACCATGTCCTACTCAAGGTGTCACCTTGGAAGGGAGTGGTGAGATTTGGAAAGAAAGGAAAACTTGCACCTCGATATGTTGGACCATTTAAGATTGTTGAAAGAATTGGAAAGGTTGCCTATCGACTAGAGCTACCTCCAGAGCTTAGAAATATTCATCCGACTTTTCACGTGTCCAATTTGTGAAAGTGTTTAGCTGATGCTGATCTTCACATTCCACTCGATGAGATTTGAATCGATGAAACGATGCACTTTGTCGTGAAACCTGTGGAGATAAAGGACCGTGCATTCAAACAGTTGAAGAACAAACGGATTCGATTGATCAAGGTTCGCTGGGAATCCAAACATGGCCCAGATTTTACTTGGGAACGTGAGGACCAAATGAAGGCAAAATATCCGTAATTGTTTTCACAAGTTTCCTCTAGTTAAAATTTCGGGACGAAATTTCCTAAAGTAGGGGAGACTGTGACAACTGTGTTCTGTAATCGATGTACAATGTAAAACAATGTTAATTATCAATAAAACAATGTGTTTTGGTGTTATTATATGTGATTTGGTGTTAATATGTGTGTATTTGTGTTTGATGATTTACAATTTGATTCGATTCCGATTTCAAGCTTTAAATCGCTTTCTGGAAGGTTATACGCAAACTGATGAGTAAACGCAGTCAGTTTAACACGAAAAACACTCCATAATAGTGAATTAGTCTTAACATACCTTAAATAACCTTCACATAACTTCGAAATAAGTTTTGGATGGTTTGGTGTGTCAAAATCAAGTTTGTTCGATCGAAGGGACTAATTGTGTAAACTGCGAAACTATGCCGATTTGTATAGTAACGAACATTCCGGAACTTGATCATAAGTTAAAAATACCCTAAATATCCTTTACATAGCTTAGAAATAGTCTTTTAAGGGTTCGGTATGCTAAAATAAACTTATTTGATCAATAGGGACTAAAAGCATCAAAAGTGCATAAGTTTGCATTTTCCCGCATATCTTATGTTCTGAATATAGCTGGACACCCAAAAATTTATGTAATCATTAAAATATTTTATTTTAGTGATTGGCATGATAAAATTTCATTCAATGCGTAATTTGGATCGTTTTTGCGTTCGTTGCGACTTCCGTCGTAATTAACCGAACAACGCAATCGTACGACCAAACGAGCCGACATCCGAGATGTCTTTGAGCATTTTTTGAGTTCCCTATACTTTAACTTCATTTTAGAGCCTTGAAATGGGGTTAACGGGGCTTAAACGTGTCAAAAAACGCATCGAAAATCAAGTTTAGGGCTTCAGGGACTAAATCTGTCATTTTTGAAAGTTGCTGGTCTGCAAGGTCCTTACGGACCATATGCTTAGGACCTTACGGTCCGTAAGCTTACTCTAGCATAGCAGAATTGCAGAAACATTGAATCTGGCCAATACCACCTATTCTAATGGTTTTCATCCCTGGTTTTGCACTCTATGGACTGGTATTTGTGTACCCCTTGTATTCTAAAACCACTAGCCCACATGGATGGCCAAGATCTTTCCCTCTTTAGCAAGGAATGATCTTAACGGTTTTGTGAAAATTATAAATAGCCATGCCCTCCTTCCATTTCTACTCACCCTTGATCTGATTTCTCTAAGTTGAAGTTATAATACTTCATACCTGAGATTTTAAGATCAAGTTCTCCCTAGCAAGGACCCTTTGTAAGCTTCTTTCGTTCTTTTATCACTTTTCGAGCGTGAAAGTCAAATAGTGTTTGACTTTCTGCTTTGACCATGAGTTGGTCAACACGAAGTTCGTTTGAACTTTGCAACGTGATCGTAATCACGATGGTTATAGTCCCTAGTGACTATACCTACTGATTACCACGTTGACTAGGCGTAGTGACGAGTCGTAGTTTCGGTCAAAATGCGCATTTAAGCGTATTTTGCAACCAAACTACTCTTGGGTATCTAAACACTTGGTTTTGATATCAAAACCTGTTTTCTAACTTAGTTAAACATGTTTCAACATGTTTAGCTCGTCACTTTTAGTTTAGTGCTTGTTTAGAGTCGTAAGTCAAGCGGTCTAAACCACTGCTTAGACTTTCGAACTTGACCCGTTTGGTCGATCATTAGGATCCGACCAAGCATGATTAGTGACCATAGTTGCATAGGGAATAACCTTCCGAGGTTATACCTTATGGTCACCTAGTTTAAGTAGTTGTATGATAGGTAGTTTATATGCCTTTTAAGCATAATTGGATTTTAAGCATATGTAACCTATACATTTGCCACTTAACCGATTATGCAACATAATTAAACATTTTTAGGCATATAATACTTGTCATAGGACTAGTTAGATGTCTCAAACTCGTTTTACGCGAACAACGCGTTAAAGTAGCGTAAGCCACCTTAATGGGTCGTAACGGGTCGAAAGCACTTAGATAAGGTTCCGATTTAGAATGTAGGCTTTGTTAAACCATATCACAATAGTTCCAATACTCATTTGGTTTACAAGACCTCATTATGTCCGATCTTTCGATTTAGGTATCGATTTATTTTCTAGTGATTCGATCATTAGGTGCTGCTTGAGTTTCCTTGGTTTGATTGAGCTTGTTGAGTTCTTTAGATTGAGGATACTTTGCACTTCATGTGAGTACATAGTTCCCCTATTTTACCTTTTTAATTGTTTTGGGGTGATTCATATGTATTAAACGATTTTGAGGTTTAAACGACGGTTTCAAAAACGATTAAGATGGTTTATATCAAATTAATAACGATTTCGATAAAGTGGACAAACTTGTTGGTTGTAGTTACATAACGAATGACATTCATTAACATTGATCTAGCCGACCAGTATTAGGGTATGGTACCATAGGATCTGACAAATCCCGTGGTAACGACCGAATCTAATGATTGTTAACTTACCCTTTGGTGGTATGTTAATGCGAGTTTCGAGATAGTCGAGTCACGAAGGTTTGAATGTTATTAGCGAGACGACCATAAGTAGTTTCACAAATAAAACGAGTTAAATGATTTTGGGACGAGTTAAACGATTTAATACGACTTAAACGAGATAAACGAATTGTAACAACTCTCATCAAAAGCTCTAAATTATTATTTTATTTACCCAATAGGAAACCCTAATTGAGACCCCCAAGTAATCCTGTATAATCCCTGAAATTTTCAGAATAATCGGAATCAGGATCAGGGCCCCTAAAACTCAGGGGGGTAAAACCCTAGTTGATATTATTAACACAGTTTTACGTGTAAAACAAATTTGATCAATCCGTCAACTCAGCTAAGCTAGTTAGGGACGTGGCTACCCTATGCTAAAAGGGTCCCCGTCGCGTGGCGCGACAGGGAGTCGCGTGGTACGACCGCGCCGTTTTTCAGGTATAAGTAGAGGGGTGTGGCACTTGCATGGAAATGTTATTACAACGTTCAAATTTATTTCGTATGTCCATATATTCACAGTTTACTACAAAACACACACGATCACGAAACGCTGCCGCTATAACATGGTAATAACTCGATCGCTGCTACGATTCAATGTCCGATCGATTAAAACTATCCAATGGATGTTTAAGTGCTGCCCACATTAGGGTTATGCTTTGTCATTCGTCGTGAATTCGATGGATGTTTAAGTATCGCACTTTGTCATTCGTTGTGAGGGTTTAATCTCGTGAGTTATCGTAAATGCTATATTAGTTACTAACCTAGTTCGTGTGCATGTTATTTAAAATAGGTTACAAAGGCTAATCAGTTAGGCTAAAACTCTGCCCGTATAAATCTGCAATGTGAGTCATTCTCTTTTTATCAAAAGTATTTTACAATACTCCATTTTCAAATGTTATAATTACAGGGAGTAAGTCGTGGTTATCTTTAATCACTGGCTAGTGGGGTATTGTGCACATTACTAATTTCTCACGGGTTAGGCTAATAAATCTTAACAGTGATAAACGTCACTATTTGGGGAAAGACCCAATAGTGGTATGACCATCGTCACCAGGTGACACGGCGCCAGATAAAAATAAGATAGAAGCCATTGTAATCACTCTTATGCTATAATTGATAACTAAAGTGTCGTTTTACATACTTGAATGACTCGCCAGCATTTCCCCGCTGACAAAATATTTTTAAAACATGTTTCAGGCGACCTGCTGTGAATCAAAGAAACGTGCTACGGAGCACTAACCAGCTTGAAGAGGTGGCTCAGTTAAAATAAATAAACATGTTTTAAATAAATCAGATAATTTCCTAGTTAAATTCCTCTATTGTAAATTACGGGGTTTATCTCCAATTTATGGAATAAAAATAATTTGGCATTTTAGAGTTTTAAAAGATCCTGTTAAAAATCTTCCGCTGTCGCATCATAAATACCACGGGTTCCTGTCCCGCGGCTCCTGACCGGGTCAAACCGGGGCTGGGGCCGTGACAGGAAAAGGTGGTATCAGAGCAAACTTAAAGAGCCACTGATTTAAGCCTATTAAGTATTTTAAAATACTTAATTGTCCTAATTGCCATTCTGTGATTATGTGATTTTATCTTGACTATCTGTTAATTTACAGTATGGGTAAGCAAAGACTTTCGGACATCTATCATAAATTTGATAGTTCACCGAAAAATAAGGGAACTACATCCCAATCAAATTCCTCCAGATACTCAGCAGATACTGGGGAAGGAATATTTGTTCGTAAGGCACATTATGAGGAACCATTTTCCCCTAATAAAAGAAGCTGGATTATTTGAAAAAGTTAAGAGAAAATGAAGAAATCACAAGAAACCCAGAAAATAGACAACAACCCACCATGGGAAGATAAACTAGATGAAAAATGGGCAAATCTTTATATGTTAGCCACTGTAGCAGAAAATGTTAACCTTTAGATTACCAACATCCTGACTCAGTATTAATACCCATATTATCAATAAACCAACAACTTTAATATTTTAGTTGTACAGAAAATAAATAAATATTTTGTTTCAATAAAATGGGTTATTAGATAATTGTAATTAAAATTAAAATTCTGATTCCATTTTATGATTCTGTGAAAATTTAATTTGCAAACTTTTAACATAGACTTTTGTGTGTTTCTTCATAAATGCTAAAACAGCATGAATGAATTATCTGAAGCCCTAGAGAATCTCAACCTCTATCCTGTGAAAATAGAAGTTTCAAGTGATTTTACTGGTTACTTACCTGATGTGGAACAACCTATAGAATTTCAAGCTCCACCTCTGGAAAAAGCAAAACCTAAGAAAAGAAGAAGATTTGTGGGCTGGAGGCGTGTACGTAGAAGGAAACTAGCAACTAGAAGAATTCACAAGATAGAAAATCCCCTGGATAAAGGAAAAGGGGTTGAGATTGAGGAAGCTTCTAAGCAAATAGGAATGGAAATTGGTGAAAGTTCTAGGGAAAACCAAGAAATGACACCCTGGGAGGTATTGGATCATAAATTAGCACTTAGTGACCTCGTCGGACCTGCCAATGGAAACCTCGAACCTGCTAATGAAAACCTTGTATTTACCGAAGAAGATCTTTTTAACTACCCAGCAGAAGCCCAACTTCCAGTCAATCTGGAACCTGCTATTCCATATCCTATTATCCACACCCAACCTCTACCAGCAGAACTAGAGGAATGGTGGACCACCGATTGGCAGTTCCAGAATCTCCTAAAGAACCCTGTTACCTTTTTCCCTCAATTCGACCCAGAACCTCCACTACACCCACCAATGAGCCTTGAAAATCTGACTGAACTTCGTCACTGGGGCGAGGAGCTGATCGATGCGGGAAACCGAATTCGGGATGTGGGAGAACGAATTACCTGGAAATACGACGAAAGGGAGCGTCGTTTTTTATAAGCCAAGTGACGGGAGAATACATGGTTGTAGGAACTTGTGTGTAATAATAATAATAAATTTTGTGTAATATTTAAAAATAAACCTTTTATTAAATAATCAGTTTGTATGGATACCTAAAATATATAAAATATTGAACGTTTTGATTATACATATTCACATGATTATGTGCAAATTGTTTTGTTATATTTAGTTATTTGTTATCTATGCTAATTACTTATATAAATTAATTACCAGATGGCAAATGCTGGTAATGAACCTGTTAATGAAGTAAATCAATCTGCGCAAAATCAGGAAGAGCAATTGCTGAATAGGCAAGATATCGAGGATATCGTTGCTCAAGGAATAACCAATGCTATTCCAGCAATACTTGCTGCTACTCGAATTCTAGTTGAACCTCAAATTATTCCTAGCAAACGTACTCATGAGGACAACTTCAGCAATAGTATAAATGGAGGTGGTAATAACAACAATAACAATAACGATAATGTACTGCAAGCCCCAATTCTCAAAAGAATGAAAGCTGCAACGCCTAGTTGCACTTATAAGGAATTTCTTGCCTGTAAACCGGCTGAGTTTGCAGGTAATGAAGGAGCAACTGCTGCACTGCGCTGGTTAGAGAAAACCGAGGCAGTAATTATGATAAGTAAATGTGCTGAGGACAACAAGGTTATGTATGCGTCGAATCTATTTAAAGAAGGGGCACTAGAATGGTGGAATACGGTTCTACAAGCTAAAAGTAGAACTGTGGCCTATGCCATGAACTGGGAAGAATTTATGAGTCTTGTGGAAAGAAAATTCTGTCCCGAGTATGAAAAGGAACAAATGTCAAATAAGTTCCTAAATCATCAAATGGTAGGCGTTGAGTGTCGAGGGTATACTTCGACATTCTTCGAATACGCTAGAGTAGTACCAACACTGGCTTCGCCAGAACCAGAACTTATATCTCGCTACATTTGGGGCTTAATTGGCGAGATCTGTAATATTGTCAAGGCTGCAAGACCCCACACGATTGATGATGCGGTGGAATTAGCTAACACTCTGACTGACGAACTGGTACGTACAAGAGAAGAAACCCGGAAAAAGAAAGTGGTCCAGAAGATTACCCAGGGATTCCGTATGAATAATCGTAGTAATTTCAAGAAAAGGGGAAATGGACAATCTTCCACTGTTCCATTTTGCAACGCCTGCAAAAGGAAGCATTTTGGAAGATGCAAGGGATATTGCAACTTCTGCAAAATTCCGGGGCACCAAGAAGAAGACTGCAGGAAGAAGAGATCCACAGTTTGCTATAACTGTGGAGAAGCTGGACATTTGAGGCCAGACTGCCCAAAATTGGTCAAAACAGCAGATAACAAAGCCAAACCTACAGAAGGAGCCAAGAAGAATGTAAGAGCTTTCCAGCTGACTACTCAAGAAGCCGAGCTAATCCCAGATGTGATAGCTGGTACGTTCTTAGTTCACGACGTTTATGCAAAAGTATTATTTGACTCTGGTGCAAACCAAAGTTTTATAAATACTTCATTCTGCCAAGCACTTAATTTACCCTTAACCAACCTTAGGCAGACTTTTACAGTCGAAAAGGCAGACGGAAATTCTGTTAAAATAGATAAGGTTGTGCGAGAAGGAAATATAGAACTTTTAGGTCATAAATTCTCTGCAAACCTGTTACCTATGAATTTAGCCGGATTCGATGTGGTGTTAGGAATGGATTGGTTAGTAGCCAACCATGCTCGAATTCTTTGTGATAAGAATTCTATAGAAATTCATACACCCACAGGAGAATTAGTGGTGATTACAGGAGATAAGCCACGTAAGCCACTAAAATTCATTTCAATAATGAAGTTGGCCAGCTATTCAAGAAAACAAGAAATGGTGTATATGATTTCAGTAATCATTAACACTAAAAGTAAGGAACTTAAGGAAATTCCAGTAGTATCGGAATATTCTGATATATTCCCAGAAGAACTACTTGGATTACCACCTGATAGGGAAGTTGAATTTAGAATTCATCTAATTCCTGGAACTACACCGATAGCCAAGGCACCTTATCGGTTAGCACCCACTGAAATGTTAGAATTGAAAAAGCAATTAGATGAATTACTAAGCAAAGGATTCATACAACCTAGTTCATCCCCTTGGGGAGCTCTAGTGTTGTTTGTGAAAAAGAAAGATGGTTCGATGCGAATGTGTATCGATTATAGGGAATTGAATAAAGTTACAATTAAGAATCGATACCCATTACCTAGGATTGATGATCTTTTTGATCAACTTCAGGGAGCTAGATATTTTTCTAAAATATATTTACGATCCGGATATCATCAATTGAAGGTACAAGAAGAAGACATACCTAAAACTGCTTTCAAGACTAGGTATGGTCATTACGAGTTTACAGTCATGCCCTTTGGGTTAACAAATGCTCCTGCAGCATTTATGGACATGATGAATAGAATCTGTGAACTGTACTTGGATAAATTTGTAATTGTCTTCATCGACGATATACTTATTTATTCCAAAAGTCAGGATGAACACTGTCAGCACTTGCATGCACTCTTAACTTTGTTAAGAAAGGAAAAACTTTATGCCAAATTCTCGAAGTGTGAATTTTGGCTACAAGAAGTGCAATTCCTAGGACAAATGGTGAATCACGAAGGTATTCACGTAGATCCTGCTAAGATAGAAGCGATCACCAAATGGAAGGTTCCGCAATCAGCAATGGAAATTAGAAGTTTTATAGGTTTAGCTGGATATTATAGACGGTTTATTAAGGATTTTTCCAAGATAGCTGCACCATTAACTAAGCTAACCTGTAAAGCAGTTAAGTTTAAATGGGGACCTAAACAGGAAGAAGCCTTTAAGATTTTAAAACAGAAATTAACCAATACTCCAATTCTAGCTTTACCAGAATGAACTGAAGATTTTGAAGTATATTGTGATGCTTCAAAACTAGGATTAGGATGTGTGCTTATGCAACGCAAGAAGGTAATTGCATATGCATCAAGGCAATTGAAAAAGCATGAAGAAAATTATACGACTCATGATTTAGAGTTAGGAGCCATAATTTTTGCCCTTAAGATTTGGAGACATTATCTGTACGGAAGTAAGTTTACTGTCTATACAGATCATAAGAGCTTAAGATACATATTTGGGCAAAAAGAATTAAACATGAGACAAAGGAGCTGGATGGAAATACTAAGTGACTACGACTGTGATATTCAATATCACGAAGGGAAAGCAAACATAGTTGCAGATGCCTTAAGTCGTAAGTATCATGAAAAGCAAAAGCGAGTTCGTGCTCTTAGATTAAATCTACAGTTAGATTTAATGGAACAATTAAGGAATGTTAAAAAAAAAAGCAATCCAGGATATTGCTGAAGGAATGAAAGGATGGATAAAAGAATTAGAGCAAGGAAATGATGGAATTTGGATATTCCATAAGAAAAGGATTTGGGTACCTAAGCACGGAGAGTTAAGAAATAAGATTCTAGAGGAAGCTCATAAATCTAGGTATACTATGCACCCGGGAAACAATAAGATGTACCAAGATTTAAGAAATAATTTCTGGTGGATAGGAATGAAAAAGGACCTAACTAGATATGTTTCTAAGTGTCTTACTTGTTCGCAAGTTAAGGGAGAACACCAGAAACCCTCAGGTCTACTACAACAACTAGAAATGCCTGTATGGAAATGGGAACTTATAACAATGGACTTTGTTACTAAGTTACCCAAAACCAGAAAAGGTAACGACGCGATTTGGGTAATTGTGGATTGATTAACCAAATCAGCTCATTTTCTACCCATGAAAGAAACCTTTAGCATGGAAAGGTTGGCAAAGTTGTATGTAGATAAAATAGTATCTTTACATGGAGTCCCACTCTCCATTGTATCGGATAGAGATAGTCGTTTCACTTCCCATTTCTGGAAAAGTTTCCAGGAAGCAATGGGAACCCGACTAAATTTAAGTACTGCATATCATCCTCAAACCGACGGACAAAGTGAAAGAACGATCCAAACCCTGGAAGACATGCTTAGGGTATGTGTGATTGATTTTGGTGGAAATTGGGACAACCATTTACCTTTAATTGAATTCTCCTATAACAATAGTTATCATTCAAGCATTGAAGCTGCCCCATTTGAAGCACTGTACGGACGTAAGTATAGAACTCCAGTTTGCTGGGCATAAATAGGAGAAAGTCAATTATCAGGTCCCGAGATTGTGCAAGAAACGACCGACAAGTTCACTCAAATCAAGGAAAGACTAAAGACGGCTCGAGATCGCCAGAAAAGTTATGCAGACAATCGACGCAATCCGTTAGAATTCCAAGTTGGAGATAAAGTACTATTAAAAGTTTCTCCTTGGAAAGGGGTAGTCCGGTTTGGTAAGAAAGGAGAGCTGAGTCCAAGATACGTTGGACCATTTTCGGTACTTCAACGTATAGGACCAGTTGCTTATCGTTTACAACTACTAGAAGAGTTGGCTGGGGTACATGATGTATTTCATGTGTCCAACCTCAAGAAATGTCTATCTGACGAATCTTTGATAGTACCTCTTCAAGATATAGAGGTAAACGAAAAGTTAAAATTTGTTGAGAAACCTCTTCAGATAGAAGACAGAAAGGTCAAGTTTCTCAAACGCAAACGGTTAGTACTTGTCAAAGTCAAATGGGATTCAAGGAGAGGACCCGAATACACCTGGGAGTTGGAATCAGAGATGAAGCGAAAGTACCCCTACTTATTTCAATAAATCTCGAGGACGAGATTTTAATAAGGTGGGGAGGATGTAACAACACTCATCAAAAGCTCTAAATTATTATTTTATATGCCTAATAGGAAACCCTAATTGAGACCCCCAAGTAATCCTGTATAATCCCTGAAATTTTCAGAATAATCGGAATCAGGATCAGGGCCCCTAAAACTCAGGGGGGTAAAACCCTAGTTGATATTATCAACACAGTTTTACGTGTAAAACGAATTTGATCAATCCGTCAACTCAGCTAAGCTAGTTAGGGATGTGGCTACCCTATGCTAAAAGGGTCCAGGTCGCGTGGCGCGACAGGGAGTCGCGTGGCGCGACCGCGCCGTTTTTCAGGTATAAGTAGAGGGGTGTGGCACTTGCATGGAACTGTTATTACGACGTTCAAATTTATTTTGTACGTTCAGATATTCACTGTTTACTACAAAACACACACGATCACGAAACGCTGCCGCTATAACAGGGTAATAACTCGTTCGCTGCTACGATTCAATGTCCGATCGATTAAAACTATCCAATGGATGTTTAAGTGCTGCCCACATTAGGGTTATGCTTTGTCATTCGTCGTAAATTCGAGGGATGTTTAAGTATCACTTTGTCATTCGTTGTGAGGGTTTAATCTCGTGAGTTATCATAAATGCTGTATTAGTTACTAACCTAGTTCGTGTGCATGTTATCTAAAATAGGTTACAAAGGCTAATCAGTTAGGCTAAAACTCTGCCCGTATAAATCTGCAATGTGAGTCATTCTCTTTTTATCAAAAGTATTTTACAATACTCCATTTTCAAATGTTATAATTACAGGTAGTAAGTCGTGGTTATCTTTAATCACTGGCTAGTGGGGTATTGTGCACATTACTAATTTCTCACTGGTTAGGCTAATAAATCCTAACAGTGATAAACGTCACTACTTGGGGAAAGACCCAATAGTGGTATGACCATCGTCGCCAGTTGACACGGCGCCAGATAAAAATAAGATAGAAGCCATTGTAATCGCTCTTAAGCTGTAATTGATAACTAATGTGTTGTTTTACATACTTGAATGACTCGCCAGCATTTCCCCGCCGATAAAATATTTTTAAAACATGTTTCAGGCGACCTGCTGTGAATCAAAGAAATGTGCTACGGAGCACTAACCAGCTTGAAGAGGTGGCTCAGTTAAAATAAATAAACATGTTTTAAATAAATCAGGGAATTTCCTAGTTAAATTTCTCTATTGTAAATTACGGGGTTTATCTCCAATTTATGGGATAAAAATAATTGGGCGTTTTAGAGTTTTAAAAGATCCTATTAAAAATCTTCCGCTGTCGCATCATAGATACCACGGGTTCCTGTACCGCGGCTCCTGACCGGGTCAAACCGGGGCTGGGGCCATGACACGAATTGGATAAACGATTGGTTTTGGGTAGTGATTAGATAATGGGATGGGTTTAGCATGATAAAAGCATGGTAGATACGCCGCTGGTACATCTTATATATAAGTTCTCTTATCATATTACATTTCGTGTCATTATTTAGTTCACTTGGGAAAACGATTTCGAAACGATGTCACACAACGAGGTTTTCCAAATGATATAAACCACACGAGTTTTATTAACGAGTTTTTACGAGATGTTTTACGATTTTGGTTTACTAAAACAAATGTTTTGGGGTTAAGAATCTTGGCTACGAGATTTTATAAACTATAACCAACTTGATTTAAGTTGGTTAATTATGTTGCAATACACTTTTCAAAACGAGGTTTGTACTTTTGACTCTTGTAGTCTAATAAGGTACTGCAACATATAAATGAGCCATGAATCCGATACTCTTCTAAAACCTATGTGCTCGCCAGCATTTCTTCGATGACTTTGTTTTTACATATGTTTCAGGTAATGTTGCTTGATGTTGATTGCTAGGAAGCGTGTTCACTTACGATCTGGAAGTTTCCTTGGTGACATAAAAAAATGATAGACGATATGTAACTTATTTGTTTGGTTTTAAGACAATGTAATTTATCTAATAATTTAATAAAACAAAACTTTTGATTAACATGGTTGTGAAACAATAATTCTGCCACGACACTCCCCGATGTTTCCGCCGCGGTTTCGTTGTTTTAACGTGGTCGGGGTGTGACACGAGCCCACCCAGATTTTTTGGAGAAATGACTTTATCCCACGCAACCCAATGCATTTTCCTAACCCCATCCGAACCCCCCCATAAAAAGTTTTTCATAAGGGACTCCAATTTATCCACCACTTTACCCGGAGCTTTGAAAATAGAAAGATAATAAATCGTAAGGCTTTGTAAAATAGCTTTGATTAAAACCACCCGACCACCGATCGATAAAGTGTGGGCTTTCCACGAAGCAAGCCGCTTCTTAAAAATAGACACCACAGGCTTCCAGTTGTTTACCCAGTTCATGTTAGCACCAAGAGGGATTCCTAAGTATTTGAAAGGATTCCCTTTAATGCACCCCATAACCGTAGCCATACGAGAAATTTCACATTCTTCTACTCCCACTTCCATGATATTAGACTTATGAATATTAATTTTGAGGCCAGAGCAAGCGTAGAAAACCCGCAAAATTCTAATCACCGATAAAACATTTTCCTCTTCCCATTCCCCTATAATCAACGCATCATCGGCATACAAAAGATGCGAAATCAACGGTCCCCCATTAGGGAGTTTAACCCCTTTTTATTCTCCCGGCATCACAAGATTTAGAGACAATACAAGAGAAGGCTTCCATCACAATAAGGAAAAGGAAGGGGGGAAAGAGGGCCACATTGCCTTAAACCTTTTTGACAATGAAACTCAAAGGTGGGAGAACAGTTGACTAAAACCGAAGATCTAGAAGAAGATAGCACCCCTTTAATCCACTTACACCAAGACTGAGAAAAACCCATCTGGGTCATCATATCCAATAGGAATCCCCAATTGATGCTGTCATACACCTTTTCAAAGTCAATTTTAAATATGAAATCCTTTTTCCCCGATTTTTTGAGCCATGACCAGACCTCGCTGAGGATAAGAGGGCTGTCCAGGATGTATCTATCACTAACAAAGGCCGATTGAGAAACCAAAACAATTTTCCCAATAACCTTTTTCAATTTGGACGTGAGGATCTTCGAGATGACTTTACTAATAACTCCAATCAAGTTAATCGGTCTATAGTCTTTCATACCAATCGGGTCTTTAACTTTCGGCACAAGGGTAATAAACGACGTACTGCATCCCATATCGATAGAGCCCGTTTCAAAAAAGTGACACATTATGGACTTGAAGTCTTCTTCAAAGAACCTCTAGAAATATTTCACAAACCTAAAATTAGAACCGTCCGGACCGGGGGCTTTATCTGCCCCACACTCAAAGACCGCATCTTTAATTTCCTTAGCCGTAAATTGCCCTGACAAAACAGAAGCATCCGTATCAGAGAGCCTGTGCACCCCATGACAATTAAGACTGGGTCTAGATTTGACTTTCTCCGAGAAGTGACTCCTAAAAAACCCAAAAATTTCTTTCTTAATCAGCTTCGAATTAGTAATCCAAACCCCATCGATTTGCATCCCCGGAATACCATTTTTGCACTTTCTGTTATTGATAAGCCTATGAAAGAAAGCAGAGTTCTCATCCCCATCTATAGCCCACCGACATCGAGACCTTTGTTTCAAATCCAAAGCCGCCTTCCATTCGAGCTGACAAATATTTTGATGACATTCAGCTTTTATCCACACCTCCTCTTCGGAAAGGTCCCTCTCCTCAGAAAGACAATCCAACTTTTCCATTTCTTCTTTATTTCTCAACACTTCCTCTTTGACTTTAGTGAGCATTTCATCTCTCCAAATTTTCAGCTTACTTCTAATGTGCTTTAGCTTGTTACACAAAACCACATCAGGGCAATCCCCATACTTATCAAACGACCCCACCGCGGTTTCCACAATAGCATTGAACCCCTCTTTCTCCATCCAAGAGTTGAAGAATTTGCAAGGTTTGGCCCCGAAGTTATTCCGAGAAACCACTAGGGTCACCGGACAATGATCGGAGTGCAATCTAGGAAGGGCTCTAAGACACGCTTCGGGCCAAACATCGAAAAACTCTTTGCACACCAGAAGCCGGTCAATTTTGCTCAGCTTATTGGAGTTAAGAGCGAGAAAAGTATACCTGCGACCTTTCATATTATATTCCACAAGCTCTGTTAAAAACATAATTTTTCCTTTCATACCTGCGACCTTTCTTATTAGTCTTTAGCACAAGCTCTGTTAAAAACAGAAATTTTCCTTTCCTCCTGGAACCTGACCGCATTAAAATCGCCTAACAAAACCCACTTCCACAAAACCCTTTTCTCCAAAACAAGGTGAGGAGCATATATATTAATATCATTCAAAACCTGGTTACTACCGACCATACTTCCATTGACCATTAAAAAATGCCTTTGTTTCGATACCCCTTGCACGCAAAAGACAGTGGGGTCCCAGATGCATAATAACCCACCACATCTACCCGAGGCACTAACAAACTTCATAGAAAAACTGTTACCTCCCCAGAATTTAGACATAAAATCGGAACTAACCTCATCAAATTGGGTTTCCTGAATAGCGACGAAGTTGATCTTGTTCTCCTGCATCAAATCTTTTATCCAACCAGCCTTCAAATGTTTATTGATAAGAAATTCATAATGTCTTCGCTTGAATCCCTTCATCCGAGATGATTTCCGAGATCGTCGCTGATGTTGACGGAGGTCCACTCCAATATCAAGCCCTACCTCAACCGTATTGACCGTTTCTAAGAACACTGTATCCTCAACAGGAGTTTCCACCTCAGTAATAGGCTTTTCCCCAATCGGGTTAACACCCGAGAGCTTCTTCGGCTCTATCCGAAGATCAGACTCCAAACGATCAGAATTTCTTCACTTGCCCTTACGTTCAAGTCTAAAGGTAAGTCCTTCACTCTGGAATCATCTAAAACAATTCTTTCAAAAGTGACATCATCCTCCAAAGAAGAACAGGTAAAATTTACCGGGTCCATTTTTCTTCTCCTTTTCCTAGTATTGGGCTCCCCTAATTTACTCACAAAAGTCACCTGGGCTGTTTGCTTATTTCCAGACTTTTTACTTTGGGCCCTGAAAGGCCTGGACGGCCCACTTACCTTCTCTTTAGGAATCTCAATCCCAACCGTACTACCATTAGCCGCAAAAACCCCAGCTTCCCCAAACTCGGGAACCCAAACATTCCTTGGAAACTGAAACGTCTCCTTCCCGCCTCCCAAGTTTTCATCCGAACCGGGTCCTAACCTTTCGGCTACCGGCGCATTGGACTCCGTATTGGCTGTTTGGCTGCTCACCGGACTGCCTCTCTTGGATCCTGACGGAGGGACCACCGGAATCTCCGTCACTGCCGGCGAACAATGAGTTCCTCTCACTTCCTCCCCTAACTGTTCCTCCGACTTCGTCTTTTCATCCCAGTCTTCAACACGAGTTATCCAGTCCGGAACCCAGTCCCCGAGTTCTTCAGAACACCGACTAAAGTAACCGAGTCACTGATACTTCCTCCGTCCCCAACCAGAACACCGACTAAATCATACGTGAGGTCGTAAGATTCCTGAGACACTGACGAAGCATGCACAACTTTCCCGTATAATCTTCCAACCGAGTCGAAAACTTCGTTTTCCATAAGATGTAACGGAACACCTGAGATTTTTAGCCATGCAATATGTTCGAAAGGGAGGGATTGTCCCATCCAAATTTCCGACCAAGAGAACCAATCTTTTACGTTAGGATTGACATCTTTAAAGTTCAGCATCTCCTCATTACTTTCAAAGATTAGTAACATGTATAAACCTCCCACATATTTTAGCTCAATCTTAGGGACCTCAAAATTCGCCATGAGTTTGTCCAGCTTGACAACGGTCGGATGGTCGATGGTTCTAACTATCAAACTCCTGTCAACCAAAATAACGAACGGCTTTACAAATTCTGAAATATGAACCACCTTCTCATCCAACTTGTCCTTCTTCGAGTTACCCAACAAGGTGTCTCTGTAAGAATATCCCAAGGGATTGTGCGAGTACGGATTGAAAGTATGGGACTGCCCACCGTTCTTAGAATTTCCGGTAGCTCCCTGAGAGTCACGAGTAGCAATAACCAGCGGCCTTGTATAGTTCTTGTTCTCCACCGCAAATCTCGCGACGTTAACTTTGAGTTTATTGTTTTATTTTTATTTTTTTTTACTCTGACCTTGAACTTTTCTCTCTTTTAAGTACTTGTATTTCTTACGACATGAACCAATACACAAATTCGTTCATGTAATTGCTTAACGAAGTCACTCCTGATGGAATCCAAACCCACAACTCCAAGGACAGCCGAACCTAAACTTTTTAGTCAATTTTGGATATTTTAACAATTCCGACAACCATCTAACGTAATTTTTCTATTTAATATATGATATTAAAAGACAAATATTTACTTTACATTATGATCATATGTGATATTGATTATTGGTATACTAGGTTATAACCCCGTGTATTACACGGGTTGAATAAATAAATTTTATATACTAAATGATAAAACAATATATCTTAAAAACCTCATTTATTGCAGGGGTTGAATAAATATCATTTTTAAATATTAAGTAATAAAAAATTATATTTATAAGAACCATATTGTACGGGTTGAATAAATGTAATTTTATATACCAAATAATAAAAAAGTTATATCTTTAAAACCACGTGTATTGCACGAATTAAATAAATAGAATATTGTTTACCAAACAATAAAAAAAGTTACATCTTAAAAAACCTCCGTGTATTACACGGCTTGAATAAATATAATTTTATATACCAAATAAAGAAAATTATATTTTAAAAAACTAATGGATATACTCGGTACGCGACATATATGGTGATTGCGGAGATGATTATTGGAAAGAAGAAACAGTGGTCAAACATGTTATTCAAGAAGCAACTAATTAGCCATTTGAGTGATAAAATATAAATTATATTTAAAAAACCCGTAATAAATCTAATTTTATATATAAAATAATATTGAAAGTTATATACAATTTATTAAAAATTATGTAACAAAATTGATATAATAATTTTTTAATAATGAAAATAAAAATAAATAATATGTTAATAAACCATCACTGGATAGCCCAGTGGTGGCCACGGAAAGATAAGGCATGGGGCAACCCAGGTTCGAGTCTTGCCGGGTGAGTTTTCCCCTCCGGGTTTACCTGGGTGATAGGGGTTTCTCATCGAGGGGTTGATGTCGGTTGGTCGGCGTGGGGGCTCTGTAGCGTGGGCCCGGTTAAGACAACATAGTCTACATCTCCCGACATACGCGAGTTCTTGATCCTCACCTTTCAAAAAAAATGTTAATAAAAAGTTTGGTTTTGATGATAAATAATTTGGTTATTTAAAATATCTTAAATTAATAATAGAGTAAACTACTAAAATGGTCCCTGATGTTTGGTCACTTTTGCCACTTCTAGACCCCATGTGGTTTCGAGTTTGTTGTCATTTTTATTCAAAAGCAAAATCTAAAATCTAATCATTTTTGCCACTTTTGCCACTTCTAGACCCCATGATCAATAGGTTTATTCAACACCAATTCCATTATGTTAATAGCAAACCACTGTTGTCTATTAACTGTTAAAAACTTTTGTTGCTTTCCAACAAACTTTCCTAAGAACTGTCATCCATTTTTCTGAGTAACATCACTGGAGCACCAAGTTTCAGTACTAATTTATGGTTAGGTAAACCAGATAAATGAAGATTGTTCAACACATCAGGAGGAAACAATGCCATATTAAGCTCTGATTCTTCCTCTGATTGGCATAAACTATTTGAACTAAAATAAACCTTTTCTTCACCAGGCAGACTCTCTAACAACTCTTTATTTATTGAATCCACTACTTCATTAGTTGGAGCACGAATCGCTCTTTGTTGGAAATACGTTAAATCCCACAAAAACTTATTCATGTCCGGATATATAAATGAAATGAGAGAAGAAATAGGATTGACTTGGTCAAGAATAAGTAAATCATCTGGTATTTCAATATCAATCTCACCATCATTTTCTTCACCAAGCACACCATCACCAAGCTTTAAAATCCATTCTCCAAATTCCTTTATTTCTTTCAAATTTGCTTCCTGACAACCAACTCTTAATCTCATATTCTCAGTTAGCTTTAGTACTTGACAGTGCCGCCATATATAAGAAGAATTCCAAGAAGCATTGACTATCGTTGTTCTGGTAACTTTAGGGATGACCAGAAGAATTTGTCTAAAATCACCACCAAATAGAATGACCTTTCCCCCAAACGGCTTGGATTGCATGTTCGGTTGACTGGAACGTGATATGTCTCTCATTGTTCTATCAAGAGCCTCGAAACAATGCTTGTGAGTCATAGGTGCTTCATCCCAAATAATCAATGTTGCTCTTTTAATTAAATCACCTTACTCAGTATTAGGCTCTATCGAACAGATTGAATTCTTATTAATGTTGATTGGAATTACGAACCTTGAATGAGCAGTTCTACCACCATCCAGCAAAAGTGAAGCAATTCCACTGGATGCAACATTCAATACAGCTTCACCTTTTGATGGTAATCCAGCTGAGAATGTCTTCCAAAGAAACGTCTTTCCAGTTCCACCATAACCATATACAAAAAACACACCTCCATCACCTTTTTCAATCACTTCCATAACAATTTTATATATCCTTTCCTGTTCGGCAGTTAAACACTTTACATAACCATCATGTTCCCTTTGAAGAGCTAGTCTGTCATACGATAATTCTTTCATTATCAATCGATTGTTCGATGATGAATTATAATTGTCCGGAACACTTGGCATATCATCAAAATTTCTCACTGTACTTCCATTGGTAAGTAGCAACTTTTCAGTTTCAGATAGACAGATATTTTCAAGTTCTTCTTGTTGAAGATCCAAATCTAAAACAAATGTTGAAAAAGGTATTTGTTTTTTCCCAATAATAGAGCTATTGCATAATTTTAATGTACTTGTATATAACTTTAATAAAATAATCACATTACCTGCAATACCAGTTATCTTTCGTTGTTGATACAGAATGTCTTCACATAACAGGGACTTCGTTTCTGAGCAAAAAATACCAGGACGAGATATCGAATTTGACAGCAACAACATTACAAAAAAAGTCCTCAAGAAATCTCCGGTTGACCATGTGCTAGCTTCTTTGACAGCATTAACATATTCCTTATCATCATCCAACAGTCCCCGTGCAAAACATGCATCTTTAAATGTTTGAAAAACCTGCCCATCAACTGTTTTTATATCTTCAAAATAGGTTGGTCCCTTAATATGATTCAGTAAAATCCTTAGGTAATAACAATCACCAAGTGATGGTGGGACATAATCTATTCTCCCAATTGATCCATATGGATGCTTTCTTCGATTCCATTTGCGATTTTTAGCATTTCATACATAATATCCCGGAAACTGAAAATACCTCAATGTCCTAGAAAATTCATCGACTTTGTTACAATTCATCCACTCTGTGAACATTTTCATTTTCACAGTTGGATCAGTAACAATATCACACAAATTATCATGATCGTTATACACAATACTCTGACCATCTTCACAATGAAAATGTAATACTTCAACAGCTGGAGATCTATAATGTATATCATACATGAATATTCTCCAAGCAGCTTCACAAGCAGAGATATATCTACAATCAAGGTATGCTTTTATCTCATCTACAGCTACATTCTGTTCCGTATTATTGTTGGTGCTATTGGCTTGAAAAACAGAAGCAGTGACTCTATCAGGCCCCTTATTAATATATTTAAACAAATATTTGATAGAACCTGACTGGTTGCACCATTCAACATTAACGTGGCACTGATACTTTCTGAGCAGGAGAGCATTGTAAGGAACTACAAATCTATTATCAATTGTCGCACCATTCTTTACTATTGTATTACTTGTTTGACGACGACGATAGACATGATATCCTTCAGAATCAACACAAGTCTCATCTACATATTTTTTGGGAAACTTTTTAGAACATTTTTGCTGAACCATACATGGACAAAGTGGGTTTTTTGTACCACATGGTCCATGAATCATAAATTGCTTGACAAGCTTATATAATTCAGGATCTCTTTCTTTATCTGGTATCTCAGCACTAATAACACGATCAATATCAGATGCAATTGGAAATTTGCTTTTAGTACCCAAGAACAAACATATGTGAGCATGTGGGAGTCCACGCTTCTGAAATTCCACTGTATACATAACTGAAATTTTTCAACAGTGAGATGTTAGATAAATATAATTAGATGTTCAAAGTAAAAAATATAACTAAAGGGTACCTGCTTGTATATCACCAAAGAATTTATCTTTCTTGAAATCTTTTATAAGATAATCCAATTTTCACTTGAATAATCTAGAGATAATATCCGGTCTGTCTTCAGCATTAAGAGCTTTATCGTGCAAACACCTATAAATCTCAGGCCAGTTTGGATTACAAGTCACCGTTATGAATAAATCGGGATATCCAACAGACTTGCAAATTGCCATAGCATCCAAGTACTTTTGCATCATATATCTAGAACCACCAGTAAATGATGAAGGTAAAAGTATAGGTTTTCCACAAGTTGAGGCATTATTCTCTCCACTTTCAACAGTAGCATTCAAGTTCTTAAGACTTCGCGTTCTAAGTTTAGGTTGTTGTGTCCTTATATAATTTATCATCGTGTATCCATCAACCAAAAACTGCTAAAATAGTTTTTTCGCATTAAGTAACAATGAAAACTGATTCTGTCTATCTTGAATTTTGTAACAAAAGAATTCTCTAATTGTAAGATTGGTTCTAAGTACCTCATTATCAATTGCAATCCCTCTATGTTTAATACCAACTCTATAACCATCTTCTGCATATGGGAAAATAAGTAGATATTGCAAAGCAAGGTAAGAGGGATGAAGCTCACTAATTCTTTGAAGACCACCAGACTTCTTTCTAACAACAATGTCCCGTTTATCAAATGCTCCATTAAAATCACCAGTTATTAACGCAGCAATTTCTGATGATGTTGGCAAATTGTGAACTCTTCCATCCTTATCTCTTATTCCAATAAGCTTCAAGCTTACATCTTGAAACTCATTTTCTTGGAAACAATCTCTTACCATTCTGAAGGACTGGACAAGAGGATTGCAAGAATCCAACATATCTTTAAGACCCTTGATGGTTGTACTATCAAGCTGATTGTTTCTTGTTGTTTTGGATTCTATCTGAGAACTGCCAGAAATATAAAATGTTAAAATTTACATTCATTTCAAATGATAATGAATGTAAATATAATGAGAAGCAAAATATTTACTATATCTTAAAATGAAAGGTCGGTGCACCCACTAAATTACAATATTGCCCTTTCTTATGAAATTACTGTAATGTCCTTCCTTTTGCTTCTTCCTTTTCTTAATCACTCATTTCTTCTTTCCAAGAAACTTCCACACGCTTCCAGTTACTCCATCTCCCTTTTCAAGAGTTTTGCTCTACTTTCAGATTCCAGATAGATCATGGTGGAGAACGAGTACCACCACCACCAGCCACCAGCTCCGGCGCCACCGCCGCCCGCCGTCCAGCAACCGCTGGGTGCTGCCAGAGGCCCTGCTTATGCACTTGCTGAACAACTTTCGCAGCTTAACTACTGCATCCATTCCAACCCTTCATGGGGTTTGTTTTAAACTTTTTAAATAATATTCTTGAATCTTGAATTTTGAATCTTTAATTTTGGTTTGTGGGAAGTGTTTAAATGATGGGTATCTTTGCAAAAGGTTATTAAAGTTCTGTATTTTTTTCCTTTTTTGTAAATGAAAGACATGTTTCTTTTTCCCCTTTTAGATCTTCTTATAAACCCTTTTTTTCTTGAAAAAGAATGAATTTTTATTTTAGTTATAAACCCTCTTTTTTCTTGAAAAAGAATGAAGAGTTCTTGCCGGCCGCTGACCAACACAGATAAGAGGAATACGATATCTTGATGGTCCTGGCGACTCCATTGCAACTGCCAAAACACACTCGAAACCACTGTGCTAACAGTACTACTCCATCGCCGCTAATAGCATAAGCCCTAAGACAACGGGAATGTCAAACGCTGAAAACAACAAAAAATGTTGGTGGAAAAAAAAAGAGATCAGGAACCTTACCTTGGGTCTCCTAGAGAGAGAATTTTACGGTCAAGGTGATAGTGGTTCAGATCTGATCTTTAACAGAGTTCTCTACAAAGTGAATGTGGAGTCTTTGGTAGAGAAAGGGTATAAAAACTTTCTAGAATCTGGAAGAGAGATTAAAGACGGTGGCACGATGGCGGTGGTGTCAAGGAGGCGGAGGTAGGTGTTGCGACTGTTGATGTAATGAGAGGAGAGAGAGGTGAGGGCTTCAACTTTATTCATCTTTCCAGTTCATATATTCAACTTTACTAAATGACCAAGTCAAATGACTACTCTGTGATTTCTTTCATCTTTCCCAGTTCATATATTTTTATTCATTTATTGATCAAATATGTTTAGTAATTGGTTCAACACTTGAAGAAAAATATAATATGTTTTCATTCGACGGAGAAATTCGAGTTACTGTACGTTTTGACGCCGCTATGTTTTGATGCAAAGGTAAGGTGGTGTGGTGGTTAGGTGGAACCCTCACTAAATAAACCAATACGGATTCGATTTTGTTTCTTTTGTAACTACAATGCTTATATACGTTATATTGAGTTAAATCGGATACGTCTTAACGCATCACATCACATAACATGCCACAACGTATAAACGACTATGACGTTGCCGCCGCAACGCGCGGCTATGGCAACAATCTAGTATATTCATAAATGCCACAATTATCATAAAGAAATTACCTTACTGCTTTTTGATGATTTACCACTTCGTTTTGTGAATCATATATGTAAAGCTGTGAGAATTTGGGTTCTTCCTCATCGTCCGAAAGTAGACTACCCATTCGATGATAATTC
>JARYGA010016867.1:0-41118 GCA_030545235.1 Helianthus tuberosus
AAAGATGGGACTTAAGAGTGATAGGACGAGTATATTATCCAACATTCCAGATTTTACCCACAAGACGTATTCCTCTCAGGAATACCCAATTGATTTACCCAAAAACCTATCCCTCTCAGGGATACCCAATGACTGTCCCAACCACCAGGACGCATGCTCAAGAGGAATGAACTCACCCTAGTGTGGTTACCAATAACAGTCAGTTTCATATGCACATAGAACACGTATCCTCAACACATACTACACTTGTAGCGTACACAGATTGCACATATCGTTATACAAGTCACAATGGTAATTCATGTAACATACCAGTCCATCATCATCATATATGCACATAGTAGGTAGTTGGTTCATTTATACATTCACATTACAAGTTCAACCTCACAAGACACGTTACAGTTAACATTCCATTCAACCCAATTACACAAGCCCAACAGTTCAGGCCCAAAGAAGTATTCGGCCAAACCCATGTGTACAACCCAATGTTTTAACAGTTTTCATGCGACCCATTCCTTAACAGTTTCATATGTAACCCAAGTGTATCCCCGTTCGTATTACCCGGCCAAATCACATCGAGCCCAACAGAATGTGAAATCTGTTCTCACCCGAACCCTTCCTCGGCGAAATACTACTGCGACGAAGAACTAACTTCGTCGAGGCCACAAGTGATGAAACATCAGTTTTTCGTCGAGGCCAATAGTGATGAAACACCACATCTTTCGTCGGGACCAAATAATGCGAAACACCACATCTTTCGTTGATACTGGATTTGACAAAGCATCCCTATGTTTCGTCACACCAACAAAAGTTACAATCTATGTATTTCACAGCAACAGTTAACAACCTATTGGCATGTTTATTGGATCATTCGATAGTTACACAATCAAATCGCAATTCTTGATCATTGTCTAACAGCTAATAATCATGATCATTCAATCAATTCAAAACTCCAATCATTCTAGTGTGTACACGTTATCATACAAGCCGAAATCATGGATTGCACATCATTAACCATTCATAATTTGTAATAATCAACACTAATCATTGATTCACAGTTAACATCATCATCATTATCATAACTAATCACTGAACAGTCCTTGTCTATCGCTCCTATAAACCTTGTAACGCATGCTAATGATCAACCGTATTAGATTCTGTTTACAACCAAACCCTATATCACATTCTAATTATACATGTTGATAACATTCCACAAGATCACCAAGTTCATCAATCACAATCAGGTTCACACTACAAAATTAAGGCTAACTAAGAACATGAATCACAAAACTGATCAAAACATACCGATCGGTAGAAATAGAATGATGGCAACTAAGATAAACGATGCTTCCAAATGAAGAAGTTCCGAAGAGAGGAGTTGCCGTCAAAAGGGGCAGCCGACGGTTTGCAAGAGGAGGAGAAGTAGGGTTATACGATTACATAACATGAACAATTGGGCCACGAAATGGATTGGGCCGAAGCCCTTAACGGCGAAAGACCTTACTCGACGAAACACCCATTTTTCATCGAGTCATGGTTGGTGAAAGGTCCTATTTTTCGTCAAAGTGAGTTGTGACGAAGAACTATATGTAAACTCAAATTATTAAACTCTAATTAAACTATATGTAACACTACACAATAATAATCAAGCATTACACACAATCATTAATCATCCAAATAAACAGCACAGACACCACATAACCCAATATTGTAGAAACAAGATTTCGAAGTCAATAATGTGTGAAATCTCGGGTTGTCACATCATCCCCAACTTGAAAGAAATTTCGTCCCGAAATTTGTTAAGCAATCCAAAGCGGCAAGATGTTAAATCAGGATGACTGTGGATTTTCCGCAGGTACCACATCATCCCCATCTTGAAAGGGAATTTCGTCTCGAAATTCGCCAATGATATCAGAAGTTGATACAACCGTTTGAACAACTGAGGATACTAGAGCTTACTCCGATCATCGCGTTCCAACGTGAACTCCGATCAACGCCTTGAGTTCCTACGAACTCTAACGATTGGAATTCGACTACGCTAACGAGTCTTGATGTCCTAGTCCATGATTTCAGTAGATTCCTCAACAACTGCAACTTGTCATTAACCTCAGACTCTAATAAGGGTATCACAAGCTTTTCATCGGATAAACACTGCCTTAGATTCGAGACATAAATGATATCATGCACGTTACCCAATTCGTTGGGTAACTCGAGTTTGTAAGTCACGTTACTGATCTTCCCATAATGTTGTAAGGCCCAAAGTGATGTTAGTTAAGCTCGCCACGCTTCCCAAGCATACCACACCCTCCCAGGGTGAGACTTTCAACATGATACGATCGCCTACATCGATCATCCAGTGTTCCCTAAGCTTATCAGCTTTCCTGTCGGTCACGCGTTGCCGTCAAACGACTCTCGATCCAAATAATCTTCCCAAGAGTTTTGAGTACAAGTCCCGGACCCGTAATTAAATTGTCAACCTTCTTATCCTAACAAGGAGGTTGGCATCATCGTCCCTGCAATGCCTCAACAGAGCTGTCTGGATACTAGAATTGTAACTGTTGAAGTAGAACTCAACCATAGGTAAGAGTCCTTCAAATTTTCACTAAAGCCAGACATACACATGTTCGCAGCATATCTTCGAGTGTAAAGAAGGTTCGTTTACTCTTACCGTTTGTCCAACGGTGACAAGCAATACTCGGGTCTAGACGTGAGTCAAGAGTGTTGTGTATTGCCTGACATAAATCATGTATGGATCAAACTCAAAGGTAACAGGAGTTGGCACTTTGTGCCTAAAACCGCCTCTCTCAGAGGAACATTCTCAACTTGTGAAGACTCGTCAGTTTGCAAGAAAGTGTGCTGGTTATGTGAGACAATCAACGAACACCCAGGTGATATTGTTTCCGTTTCGAGTTATAAATAGGCTAGCGATAAAATCCCTGGCATTCTGTTCTCATTTTCCGTATGGGTGTTGCCAGTTGCTGATACTCCACCTTGACTTTCTCACAAGTCAAACATCATTCACATACATTGCTAGGTGGGTCTTCATGCCCGATCACCAGTACAAGAGTTATAGATCCTAATATCTCTCAGCAAAACCCAGACGACTAGAATATCAAGGCTGGTGCGCTTTACTCAACACAAATTCCCTAAAGTTGCCATATAATGAGATCCACACTTGTTCCTTGAAGTAGCTAATATCGTCTGACCTGCCAAAGGTTGCTTCTCCATGCCCGGATGGGTTCAACTTGAAAATCTACTTCCTTCAGTTCTCCAGTTTGAACAGAGCGAGTCTGATCCGGTAAGTTAGAGTCGATAGTGAGCAGCAAAGCTCGTGCACGTCCAAATTTCACCGTCGTAATCATCCAAAAGTGTCGTCCAGCGATGCCATTACCTGATGTAGCTCTTTTGAAACCAGGGTACACGGGAGGCTCTTGTGATCGGTCTAAGTAGTACATTTGGTACCGTCCAAGTAATACCTCCAATTTACATCCAAAGACCACGGTTTCCACCGTAGGTTGTGTGTCATGTAGTTCCTCTTCGTAACTCCATTACGTAAGTCATCACCTCCTCGTGTTGCCTCGGCGCGTAATTGGGACTCTGATTCGAACCATCATGGTATACCACTAGATTCCCAGTACCCTCGGATAGAAGCGATGCTCAATGCATCGTAGAGTTGGGTCTCAAAAGCTTAAAAGACATTCCCCTGTTTTGTCTCCCATGAATTCACAGTACCCCGCTGTGCTAAAGAGGTTAAAGCCACGCAATCTTCGAAAATCCCTCGATGAATCTGTGATAGTATCTAGCGAAACCAAGGAATTGTTGTATCCCCGCAGGAATCTTTGATGTCGATCAGTTTCTAACCAAAATGGGTCTTTAGCGAGATCCACGTGTATTCCCACTTCGTTGATTATATGACCAAAAAGGTACCTCTTGAATCCAGAAGTTACGTTTAACAAGACTTCGCGCGGAATGGCTCCTCCCTCAGGAAAAATAAGATACAAATGCCGCCCATGATGTTCCTTTCTCCGGGAAATAATCCAAAACGTCTTTAATAAATACGGTCGATTCATGTCGTCCATAAAGCTGCTGGTGTGTTGATTAAGTCAATGGTCATGGTGTATAAAGTCGCAATGGCCGTATTGGGTTCGATATGCCCGTCCAGGAACATTCTCCCCTTGGACTTCCATTTGATAATAGTTCGCTCGTTAATCATTCCTCGAATGAAAGCTTGTCCCTCGCAACTAGTCGACAGGTTATCAATACATGGTTGAGGCAAACGGTTCTTGACTGTCACCTTGTTAAGTTCTCGATAATCGGAACACATACGAAAAGGCTTATCTTTACGGATATAACTGGGGCTCCCCAAAGCGAAAAACTAGGTCCGATAAAACTCCTGTCCAACAGTTCCTGTAGTTGATTAGACAGTTCTTGCAACCCTCCCGGAAGTTCCTCGAATAGCACACCGAGAGGAATTACGAAGAATTGGTGGATCCTCGATCCTCGTTTCCTTAGCCTTAACATCAGTAACGGTTGCAAACGTAGTGGGGTTATCTCTCCGTAGACACTCCTGAGCCTTCATAGCTGAAATGGCGCTAATCTTTGCACCACTCTGACGCTTTTAGAACAGATAACAATTTTCCACTAGGAAGAAGGATACGCAAAATTTTCCTCTCCCAGGGTATATCTGCGCGATCTCTGGATAACCAGTCCACACTAACTACTGCATCGAAACCATTAAGGATAGCAGAAGAAAGGTCGATGTCGAACACTTGTCCCATAATGTCGAGTTTGCATCCCAACAAACTTATGAGGTTTTAATTGTCTTGCCATCAGCCGATTCCACAACAAGTTCGGATTCAAGAAGCATCAGGGTTAAACAGGACAGAGATGAAGCGTTTGGCTACTCATACTAGCTACCATGTTGCTATTATGCCTGGCGTTGCTCACGCCATTCGTAAATGCCCTTCCACAAGCACCACTACCAGTGTTGTTACGGTCACGTGGATTCCCAATACTGTCATCGTTCCCTTGGTTGTTGACATTTTGACTTAATAACAGTCCATCTTTGTCGAAGTCACCTTTGTTTCCATATGGTAGGCTACGATTACGAGTACCTTGATGTCGTCGAGATTGTTGCCTCTAATGTCAATGCTTGAAACGGAGCCCTACGATCTTTCACCAACAGGGTCCATCTTTTCACATTCCGTGCTACGTCCTAAGGCGCTACTCATTGTGCTGGCAGTTGCGCATTCCACCTTATAGTCGATTGTCATCGTTCACGTCCCGACTAACTCGTAAGAGTTAACTCCCATAAGTCGCTGTCTAGGGTTAAGGATTCGGTTGAAGCTAATTTACTGATGTTCGTCGCCGGAAACCAAGGTCGTCCTAACACTGAGGTCGGTGAGGTACTGCGCTCATCCTCTTGTCCATCGATCTTGCAAGTTGATTGAGTAACACACGGTATGTTGCTAAAGTGTTGCAGAAGTGTTCGCACTTCGGGATCTAAGGCTTCCATACATTAAGTTCAAGCAGACGAAGAAAAGTGAGAAAGGTATAGACCAAATCATTCGACGATGCGATGACCAACTCCGGGACGTTCGTACAAGCACCTAACATTCTACCCAACTTGCTAGGCGTTTAGATGGGTGTTCAGGTAATACTCGATAGCATCGAGATTCGAAAGGATTCAGAGAGGAGTGAAAAGATCACATTCGAGTAAGGGGCAATCATTGCTAGGACTCCTATAGATTTGCTACGTTTCTCACTGATTAAATAACAGAACAGAACCCCTTTTTCACTTGTTAAGGCTCATTGGGACTCGCATACACCCCACATTATTATTATGTGTGCACCCACAATAATATTGTGATTTGCATACTCATCTCAGTTCCTCCTAACTCATGCCAAATGGTTCCTCAAACTCAGATGTCAAGCGGGGGTTGTCAAAGTAATAAGATCACAAAAAAATCCAAGGACTATGGCATACTATCAACGCATCATAAAGTAAGCAAGCAATCCGTGCCATCATACTATAGTGACGAGTGTGTGTTCGTATGTTACGTCATAAACAAATGGGTACTAGTCATGTAGTGTATGCAACAAGTAAGAAAGACGAACCTTGCAATCTGGAGCTGAGTGTCATGGTCGTATTCACGTATTCAGAACTGTCCAGTTATAGTCTGGTTTTATAAAAATGTTTTAAAACCAAGTTCACTATAACTTGGCTCTGATACCAAACTGTCACACCCCCAAAATACCACATGCGGAAACCCCACGAGGCGTGTGACGTACCAGGATCTAGCCACCAATCACATTGAACTCATACAAGATTGTAAGTAAAGCTTTCATTTATTAAGATAAGATGTTACAAAACATTATTTACAACACGTTGTGTTTAGCGGAAGCATATTACAGAGTTTTATCAAACCCAAGTGCATTTAACCAACTAGTCTTGTTTCACGTTTCCATGTATCTTGACCCATGACTACTCCAGCATCCCAGACAGCAAGTCCCACATCCACACGTATCAATAACCTGCGAGCATGCACACATGTGTATCACACAACGCTGGTGAGTTCATAGTTTTACGAAAACGTTAGTTACCAAGTATTTAGTTCCATTCATTGATTACAATGTTGATAATACCTCGGATACAAGACGGCTCCTGATGTATGTCTTGCCCATTCCCTAGTGCTCCTATCAAAGCACTGGGCATGACTGGGTCATTAGTTCACACCCGTCCTCTCCGGTACGGGGTGAGGGTGCCAAACCTAAGTAGCGCTACCAACTAATACCCCCTTACCTCTCTGGTAACAAAAAGATGGGACTTAAGAGTGATAGGACGAGTATATTATCCAATATTCCAGAATTTACCCACAAGACGTATTCCTCTCAGGAATACCCAATTGATTTACCCAAAAACCTATCCCTCTCAGGGATACCCAATGACTGTCCCAACCACCGGGACGCATGCTCAAGAGGAATGAACTCACCTTTGTTTGCTCGGTATGTTACGTTACACTACCCGTTCCAAATTGATCAACTGGACCCTAGTGTGGTTACCAATAATAGTCAGTTTCATATGCACATAGAACACGTTGTCACACCCCAAAAACGTCGCAGCTGAATATTAAGCGTAGTGGTGACGGAAGCTGGTGCCCATTTCTATCTTGATGTTTAATGCATTTAATTGTTGGACATATTAACTTAATTAAAATATAAGTTTTTAAGCATGACGTCCCATGACATGACACAACCACGACATAGTTAAATTGTCTTTGATCCTTACGGATCTTATTACATTTGTCCTAGAAAGTTTTAAAGTTAGTCCAACATATTTAAGTGACAAAACATGCATCAACAACCACAAGATACGCCATAATTCCCGAAGCCGAACTCAAGTACCTGTAGAACACGTTAAAATCAAGTGTCAACACAAAGGAAGGTGAGTTCACATATTCACATACAAACAATATTATTCCAAAGGAAAACTTCCTGATTAGGTGTTTATTTGAAAACATCCATATAATTTTAGAAAGTCCATTTTACTTCCTTAATAAAATCCATGGGCCATCCGTCGGTTCATCAATCCGACAACAGTAATATTGCCCAGGTTTTGTATATTAAATTATTGCGTCAATTTTCAATTCGTCATTTGACTTGACACGGGGCAACCGGTCACGACGGGGTTGTCAACCCGATAGATCTACCAACAATTCATCGCGTGCAATACTTAAATGATTAAACGACATCATGGGCGCAGGGTTCTCTTGAAGAACAATATGATGTCTGCCTCACGTACAATATATATATCCTACTAATATGACAATTTAATACACGATTGTGTACGAATCCCCTGAATCTCCATCATTCGAGACCCAGTCTGGCATCCGTCCAACTTTACGGTCTTGTTTCGCCTAGGAAATACCATAACATCCCAATTTCCAACATTCATTCATCAAAAACGTTTTTACTTCGAAACGTATGACTGATCAAATTTCATATATTTTCAACGAAAATATATATTTTATATTAAAATGTATGTTTTATTTCAAAACATTATTAAACCCTTTTATTGACGTGTTCTACCCCCAAAATATATACAAAGCAGTAAAAAGAGGGGTTTAGTGACACTCACCTTTGGGTGCGTATTTTTAAATAGCGCAATCCCATAGTTTGAGCTCTACATGTCCTTTTATATATAGAGAGAGAGAGGAACAATTTTAAATCAATATAAACATCACGAAAATCCTAAGTTTCTCTATTTTCTTAGAATTTGTTGGTGCATCTGTCTGTCGACTTTGTCTTGTATCGGGTCTTGTAACTAGAATGATAGATCAGGCACGTAGAATGAGAAAAACAGGAAACAGAGCTGAACAAGCCAGTTCACACGAACTGACCAGTTTCTTGCGAATTGGACAAGGCCAGTTCGTGCGAACTGGAGTGACTGGTTCGTGCGAAGTGGCTAGCCTATAAATAGGTGTCTTGTGTTTTCATTTGTAACAGTTGGGATTCCGGTAGCGAAGCTCTGCCGAAGTGTCTCCAGATTTGTAAACTGTTCCAAATCAATACAAGAAATAGTTAAAGTGATTCTAAATGCAAATCAAGCTGATTCTACATCGATACGTCTGATTCCGCCTTTCGTATTGATCGAGAACTCTTTTGATCGACTCATTTGGTCGTGACAACGATCCTACAAGTGGTATCAGAGCTCAGGAGGAAGAGTTCTTACCATTTCAGCTTGATTTCGTTATCAAAATCTGTTTTCTACTCATTTCTACTCACTTTCTTCACATTATTTCAAAATTAACAGAATTTTCACAGATAAAATGGACTGATTTTCACATATAACACGTAAAACACTGTTTTAATCAATCCTTGAAAGAATCAGACCTAAAATCGACCTAAATCTTGATCAATTTTGTCAAAAACATATCCGATCGTGCGACATCAGCATCAGTTCGCACGAGTTGCTCATCAGTTCGTTTGGAAATTGCTTCAGTTTGCACGAGGATTGTCAGTTCGTTTGAATTTGAGTTCCATTTCGCATGAATTGAACAAAGTTGTTTCAGTTCGCATAAGCTAATTTTCCAGTTCGCACGAATTGAACATTGTTGACCTCAGTTCGCATGGATTGAACATAATTGAGGCACAGGTTGAAAGCCAGTTCGCACGAAGTGGGTTTAGTTCTTTTCTGTTCGCACGGAGTGTATAAGTTCAGTTCGCACAAAGAGGGTAATTCCAGATCGCACAAGTGTCAGTTCGTTTGAAACATCCAGTTCATTTCAAGTCTCCAGTTCGTTTGAAATTCTGAGTATGTGAAATTTTCAAAACCGTAACATGGAAAATGAATTTTACAACGCATTTGCAACTCCGATCACTATGACTCAGAATGCGATGTTAGAAAATGAAATGGGCACTATGCAAAAACCGCCTAAGCTCATGAATATCGAGGAGTATAGTGGATGGAATGAGCGTTTCGAAAATTGGGTTCAAGCAAATTACTTAGATGCATGGGAATGTGTTGAACAACGATATATTAGACCGGTTAATGATGACGGAGAGGATGTTGCTATTAAAGATCTAAGTGTTGATGAGAAAAAGAAATACAAAAGTGAAAAGATGATGATCAGTATATTGCAGCAAGCTATTAAGGAAGAAATATTGATTTTATTACAACACAATGGAAGTGCACACTCAATATGGAAAGCACTAAAAACGAAGTTTGTTGGAAGTCAAGACATGATCAAGAACAAAAAATCGCTTTTGAAGAAAGAATTTGATCTATTTCGTGGATTAAAAACTGAAAACACCAAGCAGATTATAGAAAGATATTGCAATTTGGTGGTTAACATGAAGAGATTGAACATCAAGAAAGATAATGAAGAATGGATTGAAAAGTTGGCCGATGCGTTGCCACAAGATGTTTGGGGCACGTATCTTATGATGTTGAAGAATAATGATGAGTTTGACAATCTAACATTGACCAAATTTATTGAAAAACTCGAAGTTCAAGAGATGGAACAACGAAAGATGGCGAGAATAAAGGACTTTAATGGTGGACAAGACATTGGTCTGTATTACAAAGGAGGTACTAGTGATAAGACCAACATTGCACCAAAGATCGAAACTGCTTTTAATGCAAAAAGTTCTTTTGGAAGATCTTCTCGAGGATCGAACAACAATAATGAATTTTCTTCATATCCATCATTTGATCCAAATTTTTCAGCAATCAGTTCTAAATCACAAAGCTCATACGATAGTAAAGGTCAAGTGCTAAACTGTAACACTGCATTGCATCTTCAGAACGGTCAGAATTTCTCTGAATAAGTAACTAAAGGTCATATGTCTTTGTTGGTAACCGTGTTAGAGTCTTATGAGAGTTTAGTTGCAGGGAGGATTGGTAATCCAATGTTGACAAAAGAGGATTACGATCAGATTGATGCTGAGGAGATGGAACTTATGGATATTAAGTGGTGTTTAGCGAGCGTATTGAGAAGAGCTGAGAAGTTTAAACAAATCACTGGAAGAGATGACTTTCATGATGCTAATGTTTCTACTTTAGGTTTTGATAAATCTAAAGTTACTTGTTTTCGTTGCAGGGAAAAAGGGCATTTCAAGCAAGAATGTACAAATCGCGAAGCAAATGGAGCTCAAAATCCATTCGGCAACAATGATTATTATCGAAAAGCGATTTATCATCAAGTTGCTCAACAGCCGCATCAACAACAACAGCCACAAACTGCACATGCTAGGAAGGATCTGATCGAAGAGTCATCAAAGAAAGCTTATCTAGTGAATCAAGAAGATGAAAGATTGCCAAATGGATTTAGCTGGGATAAATAAATTTCGCCTGAAAGTAATTCAAAGAGAGCTTCTTGTGGTATAATAGATCAAGATGATGAAAGATTGCCAGAAGGTTTTAGTTGGGATAATTACGATCCTAACAAAACTTCAAAAACTAAAGCATTTGTTGCTCAAATTTTTGAAGATACAACCACTGAAGAAGAAATGGCGTATGCTTATTACGAGTCTCAGCAATTTCATCCGAAAAAGAAAGAAGAAGATTCAGTTTCAACAAAAAAGGTTTCAAGAAAAGCACCAAATGTTGAAGAGAGTGATGATGATAGTGAAGAAATTCGAAAACTTAAAAATTATCAAAGAAAATTTTTAATTGATAGTGATGATTGTTTTGGTCAAAAATTACCTAAGCAATTAAGTGATCAAATTAGTTAAGTGAGGTAGTGTGCTAAAATTATGTGTAAAAAATATGTTAACCAAGTTAGATATGAAAACAGTTTCAGGATACGGCTCGGGATATAGAGCTGTATCGATGATCAAACAATGAGCAAAAAAGTAAAGGTTGACACGTGATGTACGAGGAAAGCCCTTGATCAATCTAGATCGCTGGCATAAAACCTCGGGAGCTGACAATCGCAGCTGCCTTGTTCTTCTATTGCTTCAAATATCAGGATACAGTGCAGGATGTGGTGCGGATCGACTATGTGTTACAATGTAATTTGAATACAAGTGTTGTGTGTAGTGTTTGCGATGAGCTAGAGAGAAAGTGTTTGAAAGTGTGTAAGTTTCGTGCCTTAATCTGATCCGCCCCCATCTATTTATAGTAAAACAAATGTAACTAACTATCCTACATAACCGGGATCCAACGAATATTCCTTAGTTGAACGTTGGAGACCTGGTCTTTCGGGCTCAACGTCTCTCCTTTAATAAATACGCCCGAGTCTTGAGGAGATGGAGTCCACTTGACCGTTGGCAAGTCCCAGTCTTTAACCTGCACGTGATTAATTCGATATACCCCAGGATATCACCCAGGATGTTAGCAATGTCCCCGTCCAGTATCCTGATCAAAGATAAACTATTAAAAGCAGGATATAGTTCAAGATATGTATGCTTAGAAAATGAGCCCTAACAATTGTCCCCAAATATATCGGTTGGTATACCAATCCAACGGATATATTTCAAAATTCTTATCCCATAATTCAAGGCATTTAAAACGAAGCGACGGTCGAGATCACATCGTAACCTCCAACACGCTTTTTGCTCAATGGAGATCCATATCGCCCCTATATCTTCTCTCTTCTTGTTTGAAAAGCAGATATCTTCAACAGAGCCTTCAGGTAATTCTCCATTTCTCATTTACTTTCTATCAATTTTCCTTGCCTTATTCGTAATGGATGCCGAGACCTTCACCCAGCAGAATCTCCTCAAAAATCCCGAAAAGGAGGTCTGTGCTTTTGACAACGCAGACATTGCGGCTTTGAGAGCTTCCGGCGCTTTCCCTGATAACACGGTCTTTAGACCGTTCGATCGGATGTTTCTTCCACTGATTGGGTTTCCTTTCCAGCATATCCTTTTTCGCTAGGTCTTCGATACCCTTTTCCCGAATTCATGATGCAATTCTTCCGAACCACCGGCATCTCTTTTGCTCAAACCATGCCCATGGTTTGGAGAGTATTAATTGTACTTAACCAGATCAAAAACCTTCATTGTCCCGATCTCTGTATCGAGGATTTGCCTATTGCTTATCGCCTCCGATCCCATGGCTCTAGCCGGTTCTTGCTTTTCTCAACCTCTAGCAAACCCCTTATTCTTAAAGCCACCAAAAACGAAGACGGATGGCAACGCAAGTTTTCCTTTGTCAAACGAGACTCCATTGCTGAGGGTGCCAACCTTCCGGTGGAGTGGTTAACCACCGGTAGGGTCATAAATATTCTCATGGACCGTTTGGTTTTTATCTTCTACTAATATCCTTCTTTTTGATCCTTATGCAGTGAATTTCAAGGAAGTAGCTCCCCCTACCGCTGAATCAGAAGAAAGAATCAACACTGTCTACCAATTACCTGCAATAGACAGGACTTTCACCACACACGTCCTGAGTTCCAGTCAATACTCGTCATCTGAAATGTCTGGTAAGGATTACTTTTTTTTAAAATAATTAGCCAACACAGTATAATAAAATAAAGAGTAATAATGATGCGAAACTTTTCCCTTTATGCAGCACCGGCCAAGATCCCTGAAGTCTTTGACCTTGACGAGTTGGACAGTTAATCTGATCAGGTTCAGGTCAAGAAGGAACCTAGTCCCAAAGCCACAGCCTCATCCAAACCCAGCAGTTCCAAAGCCATCATTATTCCCAAACCTTCACCGGCTACCAAGCCCCGGAGTTCAAGTTCTCGCAAAAGGAAAGAGCCTGATTCCCCTGTCATTTCTGACACATTTCCTTATGAGAAGCACGGGTTCATTAAAGCTAGCGGGTTTATGACTTCCTTTCTTAACCAGGTTAGTATTCTCATATTACATCCTGCAGCTTACATCATTTACAAAGATTTATCAATATTAATACCTGTCCTCTTACCTTCGTAGGGTCTCGAGCGTTTGGTTCACCTATATCAAGAATCCTGCAGGCTTAACAAGACGCTTGAATCCAAGCTAATGGAAGCAGAAATCACAATCTCCGATCAAGGCATGATTGCGGCCGCCAAATCTCGTCATTACGAGGAGAAGTTCAAAGCTATGATTCAAGAACACCAGACTGCTCTCAACAAAGTTACTCTTCAAGCCCAAGCCGATCTTGAAGTTGCCCATGTGCAACATGAACGGGATATGGTCACCTACCGGGAAAGCCTTAAGAGTTCCGTCGTCACTTCTCTCCTCCAAGCCAGGTTGAAGATGGCCCATGAAGCCAAAACATTAGGTTTTGAATGCCCTTCTTGGGATGTCGGTGCCTGGGAGACCAAGCTAAAGAACCTCGGCGGCACTTCTTCCAGACCAGCTGCCGAAGAATCTTCCAAAGCAGTTGAAAAAGCAACCGATGCTGAGAAGGATGTTGAGCCGGTTGCCAAGACGGATGCTGCTGAAATCATTATGGACGAAGAAGGCACTGCCCCCTAAAGCTTATTTCCCTTAAATTGTTTGAACAATTTTACGTTTTATGAACAATTTTTATTTTTGCATCAAAAAAATTTGATAGCCGAAGGTGGATGGGTCCTGTGTTTCAGGATGAAACCTTCGGTTATCAACTAGTACTGATTGTTTCAAATAATTTCATCTTTCATATTTCTTGCTATTATCTTCCGTCTTTCTTAGTACTTCGCTTTACAAAATTTTGTACAATTATCTTTCAAAAATATCCTGATCAATATGCTCAATGATATATAATAAAAACTGTTATTAGATCCGTTCAACTTTGTAGAAAGCTTTTTAAGGAGTGAATAGCAGTCCACTTTTCCAAAACCTGTTTTGATAATATTTAAATGATCAAAGTTTCAAACTAGTATTAGTTTCAAATATCCTGAAAAGTATTTAAAAACATATTTTGAGAATATATCAGGATATTTATCCTTTTACCAAACATAGTATTATCAAAAATTTAAACATTGTTTATAAAGGAAAGATCATACCAGGAATAGGGTATAACCCTATCATCAAACCTCAATCCCTTTGCAACTTTTCCAATGAAGATGTCCCCTGTCTGAGACACTTTGTGCATTAGTTCTGAGCCTTATCCTTTGAGCTTTACATTATTGCTTTAGTGGGAATGTCCCCTGTGTACAATGTCTTCAAATACTTAGAAATCTTCTGGATATCAGTTTCCATTGCATAGGCAATTTTTCATGTCACAGGGGTAAAACCCAAAAATGTTTTGGAAATAAATTCCTCGTATCCTGGGGAAAATCCCAAATTTTCGTGCGCTACAGGCGGGAGTGTATAAACTCCAAGACTTAGAAAGGTGAAAACCTTTAAACCTTAGAGAGTATGAAAATACCCTTTCGTGAGAGAGGGTGATCAATCCTCATATACCTTTAGGATTCAGGATATAGCCAACAGTAACGAAATTGTCAGCCACTTTTACATGGGCTGGTCCCGCCACCTTGAACTATCCCTGAATAACTTGCGCTCCAGGCGGAGTGTTTAAACCCAATTCGGAAGAAAGGTGAATACCTTTAAACCTGTGAAGGGATCAGGATCCCTTGTACGTGAGAGAGGGGGCCAATCCTCTAATCTTCTGAAGTATCCTGAGTGAGCATCCTGGAGCTATATCCCGAAGCATATAATGCAAAACATCCTTACACTAAGGTGGGTGTTAGCTTGGCTAACACCCCTCCGATGCTTAAGTTAGTATTGGGTTTCAAAGAATAAATTAAACCAAACATATTTAAAAAAGATAGAATTCATACCATCCTGAGTTAGAAATTAAATTCTAAACTCACTTGAAATAAAGCTTAAGGTGTATAGCATTCCAAGATCTCGGTAGCATATCCCCTTTTATATTCTTGAGTCTATATGCTCCTTTCCCTGCTTCTGATTCAACTTCATATGGTCCTTCCCATTTTGGAGCTAGCTTGCCATCGGCAGGATTAGTGGTATTCTGAAAAGCCTTTCTTAACACCCAATCTCCAACCTTAAATCTTCTGGTCCTAATATTCTTGTTATATGCTCTGGATATTCTTTGTTGATATGCTGCCATCCTTAGCCTTGCTGCATCCCTCTTTTCATCTATAGTATCCAAATCCTGACACAAGGCTTCAGGATTCTGTTCAGGATCCCGTAGGATAGATCTTGCAGTAGGTATTGCCATTTCCATTGGAATCATTGCTTCTGCTCCAAATACCAAGGAAAATGGGGTTTGGCCTGTTGCATTCTTTACCGTTGTCCTATCAGCCCACAAAACAAAGGGTAATTCTTCGGCCCATCTTCCTTTTTTGGCTCCAAGTCTCTTCTTTAAGTTATTGACAATTATCTTGTTTGAGGATTCTGCTTGTCCATTCGCTTGAGGATGTACCGGAGTAGATGTTATCATTTTGATTCCCCAACTCTTGCAAAAGTCAGTAGTTCTCTTGCTTATAAACTGAGAACCATTATCACAGATTATCTCGGTTGGTACTCCGAATCTGGTCAGGATATTTCTCTTTATGAAGGATACTACTTCTTGATCTCTAACTTGAACAAATGCTTCTGCTTCAACCCACTTGGAGAAATAATCCGTCATTGCCAACATGAAAACCTTTCCTCCTGGAGCTTTTGGAAGCTTTCCCACTATATCCATACCCCACTTCATAAACGGCCAAGGGGAAACAATAGGATACAGCGGTTCAGCAGGCTGATGTAATATGTTACTATGTCTTTGACATGCGTCACATCTTCGAGCATATTCTGTGGCATCTTTTCTCATTGTTGGCCAATAATATCCTGTCCTTAATACTTTTGAGAATAATGACATGCCCCCAGTATGGTTACCACAATCCCCTTCATGTATATCCTAAAGTACTTCTTTGGCTTCAGGATCCTCCAAGCACCTCAAATACGGTCCTGCAAGAGATTTCTTGTATAAAACATTATTTATAATAGTGAATCGTGATACCTTCATCCTAAATGCCTTAGGATTTTCATTTTCGGGGATGTGTCCTTCCTTGAGATATCTCATTATTGGAGCCGTCCAAGATTTAGGATCCTCTTCAGGATACTCTGCTCCAGGATCCTGAATACCCGCTACTTCTTTATCCCGAGGATTCGTTGCAGGATACAAGATGTTTTGGTCAAAAAATCTGATGAGGATAATGCAACCAAACTCTCTGTTACAGGGGTATGATGCTTGAATTACTTTGTGGCAATAAGGATCACTATGAAAAATAAATAACAAGTGACACAAGGTTTATACGGGGAAAAAGCCCTTGATCAAGAGTTGATATCCGGCACAAAAAACCCCGGGTGATGGAAACTACCGATCACCAAGCTTAAATAAATCAGTAAATGTTTACAACATCGGATAGCAAAGAGCTAGGTACAAGGATCACTAGTGTGAAATGTGTAAAAGTGAGCGAAAACTGTTAAGTGTTTGCCGAAAACTTTAAGAGTGCGATTGTATGAGAGTGTGTGTAGCTGAAAATGGCTAAGTCTTCTAATTACTAGCTCGTCACCCCTTTAAAAATAGAAGTTCACTACGCTAACAAACTATCCGGCTTTTGTGCCAAGCTCCCACGTTCTCCACAACGTCCATTTCCAGTCAAACGTGTGCGAAATACCCGTGGAATATTCCATAGTAACGTTGCCAAGACCAAGTCAAGCTTGTTACTCCTGCAAAATAATACGAAACACAAACAAACAATCGTTAGTATGAGGATCCTTAAGGTGATCCATGATCCTGATCCTGAAGCTCTTCTGAGGATCACTATCTGTCACAGAAGTAAGGATCATTAATTAGGATAACAAGTAAGGATCACTAATTGTTAGAAAATCATCCCCTAACAATTGCCCCCATAATATAAGGAGTAATATGTAAAATGAACGAATTATATTTTCTTGATCTTATCCGCAACTAACTATCGTAAATATAGCCGTTGATGTAGAACTATCCGTTGCAATTATGACGTCACAGAAGTGACAACCCTGCACAATCATGATTATAAATAGGAGATATAGATAGGATCGTTTGCATTTAAATTTCAGAGATACTCCCTTTATAATTGCATCCGAAGATAAACATGTATTCTCTCTTCATCTTCTTCCTTCTTTTGCTCTGTTTTCCGTCTCTTTCCCTCATTCTGTCAAAGATGTTGCTCCGGAACTCCCCAGCTAAGGATCACCCTAAAAACAGCCCACTAAAGAGCCAGGGGATCATCAAAGATTCCATAAAAGAACGCTGCTGTTTCACCGATCCGCAGATTGATAGGATCCACCACTGCTTCCCGGCGAACACCATGTTCAAATCTTTTGATCCCAATGCCCTGAGTGATCATATTTCCGACAACTGGGTTGCTTTTCCTGTCACTCCGTTCACCATAGGCTATACATATCCCTTTCCAGCCTTCACCCAATCTTTATTTTCCCTAACCGGCATCTCTTATATCCAAGCCATGCCGATGATATGGAGGGTTTTGGCGATCGAGGCTGGAGGCAAGGGTGAAGGTGGTGAAGCAAGTGGAGCCGGAGGTGGTGATGCAGCGAAGGTTTAGGCTGCATGATTGGGCGATGATGGAAACTTCTAGACATAGCCGGAGCCCAATTTTTTAGTTTGATGGTTGTTTTGTTGAACAATTTGATGGTTTGTACTGAACAATAGTTTTTAGGATTAAGGATCATGTATGATCCTTTGGACAATAGGCAGGATTGCAAATGGTGGAGGGATCCTCTGTTTGGGGGATGAAGCCATTGTGATCCTGCCGCCTTTATATTCCTGCACTACTTTTGAACCTATTATCATGGACACCCTTTACCTACCCCAGTGGACGGGCCACGTATTGCTGGTAGATGCTCGGGGTAGGTAATTTTGACAACCTTTTAAGGGTTAATCTTTTGTTAATAAATAAAACCTTAATCTTTTGTCGCTTATCTTGTATTGTTATCCTTTTTGTCTCTTTAATTCTCAATTGTTTTGATGTACACTTATTGAATAAGCAATTTTGAATAAGTCAAATTAAAAATATTTAGGACATGATCCATGATCAAATATCCTATAGTTAAAGAATTCCAAAAAGTAATATATTTTAAGGATCACAAGTTTAGTTGTCAAATTTTAAGGGTTATTCAAATAAACAATGAATAGAACTAAAAATAGTTAAGGATCATACCTGAGGATCCAAGTTAGGATCCTAACCATAATCAGGATAACTATAAAATAAACCTTAGAGAGAAGTAAGGATCAAGGATCCCTAGTTGCTTATCTTCAAGGACCTGAAATAGAGCATAATTTGGGACTAAGCCAATATAAGATAAGAGTTAGCAACTGGGGACAAGCCCAAGGACAACTGGGGACAAGCCCAAGGATAACTGGGGACAAGCCCAAGGATCGTATGTAAACTGGAGCATGGCCCTAACTGGCGACTATCCAAACTTAGTGACATGAAAATGCCAAAACCTTAGCTAACGTGAAAACGTTAGAAACCTTAGGAACGGATGTATGGTACGTCTACCATTATACGTAGGATCCTAGGTATAGCCAGTACAATGGAATTATCAGCCCCTAAAGCGAGTACTGGTCCCACTGCCTTGAACTATACCAGGATCATCATGCGCTACAGGCGGAACTGGGGTCAAGCCCAAATAACTGGGGTTAAACCCAAGGAACGGATTGCTTCTGCAGATAACCAATATTTCGCTAAGGATACCTGAACTTTCAAAACTTAAAATCACGTGAGAGATGGATAAAGGACACATGATCCTTATCCTTATATGAGAAAATAAAGAAATGAAATAGTTCAAGATTAGGATATTACCAAAGTAAGGATCACTGATACTTTAAGGATCCTTCAAGGATACCCCTAACGTAAGGATCATCTGTGCGATGAGGATCCTGCTCACATGAAATATTTCTTCAAGTGGACAGCATTCCAAGCTCTTGGTAGCAAATCACCTTCCATGGTTAGCAATCTATATGCCCCCTTTCCTGCTTCAGCTTCAATCAAATAAGGGCCTTCCCATTTTGGAGCCAATTTTCCATCAGCAAGATTGGTGGTATTCTGAAATGCTTTCCTTAATATCATATCTCCAACTTGAAACTTCCTGATCCTGACATTTTTGTTGTAAGCACCAGCCATTCTTTGCTGATAACTGGCCATCCTTATCCTAGCCAGATCCCTGATTTCTTCAATAGTATCCAGGTTTTAAGCCAAGTTCTCATCATTTTCCTCAGGATCACGGATACTTGTTCTAGCAGTTGGAACCACCATTTCTGTTGGGATCACTGATTCTGCCCCAAATACCAAAGAGAATGGCGTTTGACCAGTAGCATTCTTACGGGTTGTCCTATCAGCCCACAACACATAAGGTAGTTCTTCTGCCCATTTCCCTTTCTTGGATCCAAGCTTCTTCTTCAAATTGTTGATGATGATCTTGTTGGATGATTCTGCTTGACCATTAGCTTGTGGGTGGACTGGTGTTGATGTTATCATCTTAATCCCCCAGCTGTCACAAAAGTTAGTGGTTCTGCCCCCAATAAATTGGGAACCATTATCACATATAATTTCAGAAGGAATACCGAATCTAGTTATAATATTTCTTTTAATGAAGGATATAACTTCCTTTTCTCTGACTTGGGCAAAAGCTTCAGCCTCTATCCACTTGGAGAAGTAATCAGTCATGGCAAGCATGAATACTTTTCCACCAGGTGCCTTAGGGAGCTTACCAACTATATCCATACCCTATCTCATAAATGGCCAAGAGGAGGATATAGGATGCAAAAATTCAGCTGGTTGATGAAGGATATTGCTGTGTCTCTGACAAGGATCACACTTTTTAGCATATTCCACAGCATCTCTTTTCATAGTTGGCCAGTAGTATCCTGTCCTTAGGATCCTTGAGAATAATGCCCTGCCCCCAGTGTGGTTTCCACAATCTCCTTCATGGAAGTCTTTTAAAACTTCTTGGGTCTCAGGATCCTCAATGCATCTTAGGTATGGTCCTGCAAGAGATCGCTTATAAAACATATTATTTAAAATTGTGAATTGAGATACCTTAATTTTGAAAGCCCTAGGGTTTTCTCCTGTAGGAATCTCTCCATGTTGTAAGTATCTCATGATTGGTGAGATCCATGATCCTGATCCTGAATGGGATTGAGTATCCTCACTAGGGATAATTGCAGAATTCTTTCCTATCTCCATAGCCAAATGATCCTCGATAGCCGGGGTCAGGATATGGATAATAGGGATCTTGATATCCTCCGGGATCTTCAAAGATGATCCTAAGTTAGCCAATGCATCAGCTTCTGTATTTTCTTCCCTTGGTACCTGTGTCAGACTAAAGGAAACAAAGGAGAGTGCCAATTCTTTGGCTATCTCTAAATATTTGGTTAGCTTTTCACCTTTAATAGCATAGGATCCATTAAAGTGGTTTATAATTAACAATGAATCTACATGTACCTCAAGATACCTGATCCCCATATGCTTAGCAATTTGCAAACCAGCAATTAAGGCTTCATATTCAGCCTCATTGTTAGTGGTTTGGAACTCACAAGCTATAGAGTGGGGTATTATGTCCCCCTGTGGCGATTTTAGTAGTATTCCAAGCCCTGTGCCTTTAACATTCGAGGATCCATCAGTATAGAGTATCCAAGGATCCTTGGTCTCCTCTAGCTGCTGTACTTCTAACTCAGCTTCTTTTTGTAAATCACTACTGAAATCAGCCAAAAAGTCAGCTAATGCTTGGGATTTGATGGCTGTCCTAGGCTCATATCTTATATCATAGGCACTAAGCTTCACTGCCCACTTAGCCATCCTTCCTGACATCTCTGGTTTCCTGAGGACATTCTTAATTGGAAAATTAGTTTTAACAACAATAACATGAGTTTCAAAATAATGTCTTAACTTAGTAGATGCCATAATTAATGCAAGAATAAGCTTTTCGAGGTGTGAATACCTGGATTCGGCATCAAGTAAACTTTTACTTACATAATAGACAGGATGTTGTGTACCTTCATGATCCTTAACAAGGACCGCACTTACTGCTTTTGAGGATACTGCAAGATACAAGGATAGCACATCGCCTTTTTCTGGTTTCATCAAGGCCGGGGCTAAGGATAGGTAATCTTTGAGAGCTCTTAAGGCATTTTCATGCTTCTCAGTCCACTTAAATTTCTTGTTCTTCCTTAGGATGTCATAGAATTCTTTGCACTTCTCTGAGGATTTGGATATAAATCTGTTCAAAGCTGCTATCCTGCCTGTTAGCCTTTGGACATCCTTAGCATTGGCCGGAGATTTGATGTTCACTATTTCTTTGATTTGTTCTGTACTGGCTTCAATGCCTCTCTTGGTCACCACGTATCCTAAGAATTTGCCTGCTTTAACACCAAAGTGACATTTTGAAGGATTAAGTTTCATATTATATTTATCAAGGATAAGTCTCTTAGGTGATCCTCAACCTTTATTGATTTTACCACCATATCGTCTATGTAAACCTCCATAGTTTGTCCAATCTGATCCTTGAACATCATATTCACCAGCCTTTGATAAGTTGCACCTGCATTTCTTAGTCCGAACGGCATAGCAATATAGCAATATATACCAGTTGGAGTCATGAAGGCTGTATCCTCTTGATCGGATGGTTCCATTTGGATTTGTTGAAATCCAGATGAAGCATCCATAAAAGTTAACAGTTCATGACCCGCAGTTGCATCCACCATGGAGTCAATGTGGGGTAATGGGAAAGGATCCTTGGGACATGCCTTATTTAAATCTGTGAAATCGACACATACCCTCCACTTTCCATTTTTCTTTTGAACAACAACCACATTGGCCAACCATCTTGGATACTTGGCCTCTCTAATCATACCTGCCCGGAGCAATTTCTCTACCTCTTCCTGGATAATGGCATTTCTTTCCGGTGCAAACTTTCTTCTCCTTTGATGGATTGGTTTGAAAGACCTATCAATGCCAAGTTTGTGAGTGATTACATCTTTAGATATACCTGTCATGTCTTCGTGTTTCCATGCAAAGGTAGTCTTTCTCCTTTCGAGGAAGGATACGAGGTCTTCTTTCATTTTGCCAAGGATCCCTGATCCGATATAGATTTTGGATTCAGGATCATGAGGATCCATGAGGATTTCTACCACATCCTGTACTCTTGCCTCCAAGACATCCCTTGGAGGATACTTTGATTGCTATTGCTCCCTTGACTTCGAGGCTGGTTTCATCGATGAAGTATAGCAATTCTTAGCCTCCTGATGATCACTATCAATCTTGACTATTCCCCAAGGACTAGGGAGCTTCACACATTGATGGTAAGTAGATGGGACTTCCTTCATATCGTGTATCCAGGGCCTGCCAAGGATAACATTACAACAAGATAAACAGTCAATAACACAAAATTTTTGATAAGAGTGTAGGCCTTCGATGTATATTGGGAGCTTAATGTCCCCCAGGGTATTCTTAGTTTCGCCACTAAATCCCACGAGCACGGAGGATCTTGGTATGATATCTGATTCAAGGACACCCATCTTCTTTAGAGCATCAAGCTGGATAATGTTTACTGAGCTTCCTCTGTCTATAAGGATCCTGCGGACAAAATGGTTAGAAATGAAAAGAGTAATAACTAAACCATCGTGATGAGGATCCTGGATATCAACACGATCATCCTCATCAAAGGTTATGACTCTTCCTTCGGAGACACTTGATGTTCGAACGGGTCTTTCTCCATTATCCATTTTAGTTTCCTTTGCATGCCTTTTAGCTGCTGAGAAGGATGTGCCACAAATGTCTGATCCTCCTGAAATAAAGTTTATTACTTGTGCATCTGCTGGAGGGGCCGGAGCTTTCTCAGGGATCCTTTCAGGATCCTGAGTCCTTGACTTTTTTCTACCCAACAATTCTTTTAGATGCCCCTTGCTCAACAAGTATCCAATTTCCTTTCTTAGTGCAATGCATTCTTCTATGAGATGCCCAAAATCTTCATGGTATGCACACCACTTTGATTTATCTTTGGTTGCAGCTGGTCTGTCATTTTTTTCTGGGCCATCTGGCTTTATCACCTAGATTCTGCATCGCAAGGATTAGTTCATTGTTATCAACAGAAAAACAATATTCAGAAATTGGAGGATAATCCTCATCATCCTCTTCCTGATCAATAGCATGCACGTTCTGGTTATCAGATCTGTTATAGGATCTGAACTTGTTGTTCCTGAATGAGGATCCTTGCTTATCTTGCTTTGAGGATCCTGCTAACCTCTCCTGGATCCTTTTGTCATCCTCTAGCCGGATGAACCTAAGGGCCCGGGTTCTTACCTCATCTAGGTTCCTGCATGGTGTCATAACAAGATCATCATAGAACAATGAATCCCTAAGCAATCCCATTTTGAAGGCCTCAACAGCCGTGGCTATATCCAAGTTGGGAATGTCTAAGGATTCTTTACTGAATTTGGTAATGTAATCCCTTAATGATTCATTATGACCCTGGGTTATCCTATATAGATCACTAGTTAATCGTTCAAATTTTCTACTACAAGAAAACTGATTATTAAATAGGTTAACTAGATTAGCAAATGAGGTAATAGAGTAGGGGGGAAGACTTAGCAGCCATTTGAGAGCTGATCCAGTAAGAGTGGATCTGAATCCCTTGCACAGGCATGCTTCCTTCAACCTTTCTGGGATTGGATTGATCTCCATCCTCTCCCTGTATTGAGCTATGTGTTCTTCAGGATCCGTCGAACCATCATACAGCTTCATGGTTGGCACATGGAACCTCTTAGGTATCTCAGCATCACAGATTGGTGGTGCAAAACGAGATATCTTGTGGCTTCCATCTGCAATCTCTAGGATAGGTTTGACCACTCCTGGAACACTTGATATCATATCCTTCAACTTTTGCAACTCTCTGGCCATGGCATGGTTAATACCTGGATCCTGCATAAGGCCATGGTTAGTAGTATAAGAATTATTAAAAGTGTTACCTCCCATTGGATTCAAATTAGGAAGAATGGATGTTAATCGATATTGTTGGGGCTCTGGAATGATTGAAGGACCAGTAGAAGCAATGGTCTGCATCGGAATAAAATCTCCTTGATGGACATCTGAACTTCCTGTTTGCAAACTCCTCAAGGATCCTGGCATCTGGAAGGATCCCTGAAACTGGGACGATCCTGGAACAAAGGAGGATCCTTGAACCTAGGATGATCCTGGAACAAAGGAGGATCCTTGAACCTGGGATGATCCTGGAACAAAGGAGGATCCTTGAACCTGGGATGATCCTGGAACAAAGGAGGATCCTTGGGGATGATCCTGGAACAAAGGAGGATCCTTGAACCTGGGATGATCCTGGAACAAAGGAGGTTCCTTGAACCTGGAATGATCCTGGAACAAAGGAAGAACCTTGAACCTGGGATGATCCTGGAACAAAGGAAGATCCTTGAATCTGCTGCGCTGCTGAGTATCCTCCTGAATTCATGAAGGATCCCATATGCTGAGGATAGGATCCTGCTGGCTGGAAATATGAACCTGATGTCTGGGTCACTGTTTTTGCTCCGTAGTGCACTCCTTTTGGTCCACCCACATATTGAACATCTGGAACCACTGATGGCTGAGAAGTAATCACCGGAGTATTAAAATTCAAAGATTTGGGCACCAGTGGGGAATGATCCTCTGCCGTTTTCTTTTGTTTCTTGAGATCTCCGATTTCTTTGAGAATCCTTTCATTGGTCTTATCTTGTTGCTGTATATGATCCTTCATCAACAGAAAAACTTCTTAGGAATGAAGCACCAATTGCCCCACGGTGGGCGCCAAACTGTTTTGGTCAAAAAATCTGATGAGGATAATGCAACCAAACTCTCTGTTACGGGGTATGATGCTTGAATTACTTTGTGTCAATAAGGATCACTATGAAAAATAAATAACAAGTGACACAAGGTTTATACGGGGAAAAAGCCCTTGATCAAGAGTTGATCTCCGGCACAAAAAACCCCGGGTGATGGAAACTACCGATCACCAAGCTTAAATAAATCAGTAAATGTTTACAACTTCGGATAGCAACGAGCTAGGTACAAGGATCACTAGTGTGAAATGTGTAAAAGTGAGCGAAAACTGTTAAGTGTTTGCCAAAAACTTTAAAAGTGAGATTGTATGAGAGTGTGTGTAGCTGAAAATGGCTAAGTCTTCTAATTACTAGCTCATCACCCCTTTAAAAATAGAAGTTCACTACGCTAACAAACTATCCGACTTTTGTGCCAAGCTCCCATGTTCTCCACAACATCCATTTCCAGTCAAACGTGTGCGAAATACCCATGGAATATTCCATAGTAACGTTGCCAAGACCAAGTCAAGCTTGTTACTCCTGCAAAATAATACGAAACACAAACAAAGAATCGTTAGTATGAGGATCCTTAAGGTGATCCATGATCCTGATCCTGAAGCTCTTCTGAGTATCACTATCTGTCACAAAAGTAAGGATCATTAATTAGGATAACAAGTAAGGATCACTAATTGTTAGAAAATCCTCCCCTAACACAAGACATGTAATATTGGTATTTGGGTTCCTTCTGGTATCCTGATCGATGATCCCAGATTTGCTAAGGCATCTGCTTCAGCATTATCTTCTCTTGGTACCTGTTCAAGTGTAAAAACATCGAAATATCCTGCTAATTTTTTGAGAATATCGAGGTATTCGATTAACTTCTCACCCTTAACTGCATAGGATCCATTAAAATGGTTAGTAATTAACAAGGAGTCAACATATACTTGCAAATTCTTGATACTCATATTCTTGACCAATTCTAATCCTGCAATTAAAGCTTCATATTCTGCCTCATTATTAGTAGCAGGAAATTCACACCTAATAGCCTGGGGTAATATGTCCCCCTATGGCGATTTTAGTAGTATACCTAAACCTACACCTCTTACATTGGATGCACCATCAGTATATAATGTCCAGGATCCTGAAGATTCTCTTAACTGTTGAACTTCTAAGTCTACCTCGTCCTGAATGTCACTACTGAAATCAGCCACAAAGTCAGCTAAAGCCTGAGACTTTATGGCATTTCTAGGTTCATATACTAAATCATAAGCACTTAACTTTACTGACCACTTGGCCATCCTGCCTGACATCTCTGGTTTCCTAAGCACATTTTTGACAGGATAATTCGTTTTAACATGGATCCTATGTGTCTCAAAATAATGTCTAAGCTTTGTCGATGCCATGACTAGAGCTAATATCAGTTTTTCTAAATGAGAATACCTAGTTTCAGCATCTAACAAACTTTTACTAACATAATAAACAGGATATTGCTGACCTTCATGGTCTTTTACAAGAACGGCACTTACAGCATTCCCTGATACAGCGAGGTATAGGGATAGTGGTTCACCATTTTCAGGCTTCATCAATAGAGGTGCAGTTGAGAGATATCGCTTCAAATCCTGCAAGGCTGCTTCATGCTTTGCTCCCCATTCAAATTTCTTATTCTTCTTGAGGATATCATAGAATTCCTTGCATTTTTCCGAGGATCTTGAAATAAATCTATTCAAAGCTGCTACTCGGCCTGTTAACCGTTGTACGTCTTTCATATTCGAGGGTGATTTTATATCCAGGATAGCTTTAATCTGCTCCGGGCTTGCCTCTATCCCCCTTTTCGTCACCATATATCCAAGACATTTTCCTGCCCCCACTCCGAAATGGCACTTAGCAGGATTCAGCTTCATGTTATACTGATCCAGGATATCAAATGCTCCCTTGATATCCTGGAGGTGATCCTCAGCCTTTTTAGATTTCACCACCATATCGTCAATATATACCTCCATGGTGTCCCCCAGCTTATCTTTGAACATCATGTTTACTAATCTCTGGTATGTTGTACCTGCATTTTTCAAATCGAAAGGCATAGCAGTATAGCAATATATACCTGTTGGTGTCATGAAAGCAGTATCCTCCTGGTCCGAAGGCTCCATTTGAATCTGCTGAAATCCTGAGGATGCGTCCATGAACGTTAACATTTCATGTCCAGCAGTAGCATCCACCATTGCATCGATATGAGGGAGAGGAAATGGGTCTTTAGGACAAGCCTTGTTCAAGTCCGTGTAGTCTACACAGACTCTCCATTTCCCGTTTTTCTTCTGTACCACAACTACGTTTGCTAGCCATCTTGGAAACTTGACTTCTCTGATCATCCTGGACTTCAACAATCTTTCAACTTCCTCTTGGATAATCGCATTCCTCTCAAGAGCAAATTTTCTTCTTTTTTGCTGAACAGGCTTGAATGATTTATCAATTCCAAGCTTGTGAGTGATAATGTCTTTGGATATGCCTGTCATATCCTCATGCTTCCATGCAAACGTTGACATCCTGCATTTCAAAAAGTTAGTTAACTGCTCTTCAATATCCTGAGGGATATTGGTTCCTACGAGCACCGAGATATCAGGATTATCCTGATCCAGGATAATTTTCTTCACATCCTGCTCCGAATCCTCCACGATATCCTGGGCCCGCATCTTTAATTGCTATGCTATACTAGTCTTAGTTGAGGATTTCATTGAGGATGAGTAGCATTCTTTCGCTTCCTGCTGATCGCTTTCAACCTTGACAACTCCCCAAGGGGTAGGGATCTTGATGCATTGGTGATATGTTGATGGCACAGCCTTCATATCGTGAATCCATGGTCTTCCCAGTATGATGTTATAGCAGGATAAGGAGTCCATCATGCAGAAGCGTTGTATGGAGTTGACCCCTTCAACATATACTGGTAACTTTATCTCCCCTACGGTATTCCTAGCTTCTCCACTGAAACCAACGAGCACAGTGGACTTCGAAGTAATGTCCATCGGAGATACATTCATCCTCTTCAATGTTTCCAGCTGAATTATATTGACAGAACTACCGTTGTCTACCAGTATCCTGCGTACAAAATGGTTAGCCACATATAATGTTATTACCAAAGCATCATGGTGAGGATCTTGAACAGTATCCCTGTCATCACTATCGAAAGTGACACTTTATCAGTTGTGAGGGTAGTCATCCTGACTGGTCTGTCTCCCCTCTCACTCTTAGCTTCCTTTGCATGTCTCTTGGCTGTCGAATACGAAGTTCCACAAATATCGGATCCTCCTGAAATAAAGTTAATTATCTTGGCGTCTGCTGGGGGTGATGCTGCTCGTTCAGGATCCTTTTCGGGATCCTGACCTTTATTCTTCTTTTTTCCCAGCAAGTCCTTCAGATACCCTTTGCTTAACAGGTAACTTATTTCTTTCCTTAAAGCAATGCAGTCTTCGGTCATATGTCCGAAGTCTTCGTGGAAGGCACACCATTTGGATTTATCCTTCCAATCAGCTTTCTGCTGGTTCTTTCGAGGCCACCTAGCTTTGTCCCCTAAACCCTGCATAGCATACATTAACTCAGGTATATTAACAGAAAAGCAGTATTCAGATAAGTCAGGATATTCTTCAGGATCCTCGTCTTCAACAGCATTCACTTTCTTGTTATCATTTCTGCCATATGGCTTGGAGCGATATGGCTTATATGAGGTTTCTGATTTCCTGTTAGTTGATTCATAGGTTGAGGTAGAATTCATCCTCTCCTGCATCTTCTTGTCATCTTCCAAACGGATATATCACAAAGCCCTGTTACGAGCTTCTTCGAGATTCCTGCAGGGATTCATTACAAGATCCTGATAAAACTAAGAATCCTTTTGTAACCCCATCTTAAAAGCTTGCACAGCTGTTGCAACATCAAGATGCGGGATATCCAAGGATTCTCGACTGAATTTGTTCACATAAACCCTCAAGGATTCCTGAGGCCCTTGAGTTATCCTATAAAGATCACTGGTTAGTTTCTCAAAACTCCGACTACAAGAAAATTGATTGTTAAATAAATTAACCAAATGAGAAAACGAAGTAATTGAGTGAGGAGGGACGTTTAACAGCCATTTTAAGGCTGATCCTGTCAGGATAGAACCAAATCCCTTGCATAAGCATGCTTCCTTGAGATCTGGAGGGATAGGATTGATTTCCATCCGTTCCCTATACTGGGCAATATGCTCCTCAGGATCCGTAGTCCCGTCATACAGTTTCATGTTGGGAGTCTGGAATCTTTTTGGTATTTCAGCATCACAGATTGGATATGCGAAGCGAGATATCTTGTGGCTGTCTTGGGATACTTCTGGAATTGGCTGGACCACTCCAGGTACACTGGATATCATGTCCTTCAATTTTTGGAGCTCCCAGGTAAATGTTGACGTCATACCTGCATCCTGCAAAGAGCCATTGTTGTTAGTAGCAAGAATGTTATTATTTGACACATTACCGGTCTGAGGATTTTGGCCATATCCTGAAGCATATCTTGAACTCCTCACAGTCGACATCCTGATCGAAGAGGATATCTCAGGGGTATGATTCTGAGAATGGCTTGGGACGATATTCCCCCTATTATCCTCAGTGTAAACTGCGGAACTGAAGTTCAAGGCCCTGGGCTGTATAGGAGTGACAGTTTCTTCAGCGGGTCTGCTCGAGCTAGCTTTTAAGAGTTGTATTTCTCTTAACAGCATTTGGTTGGTCTCCTGTTGCTGCCTCATTTGTTCCTGCACACTTCCAAATAAAGTCAGAATTTCATCATTAGAGGCTAAAACGGGAGCAGATCCCTGGACACTCCGAGTAGGGATAACATCTTGAGATTGTGAAGAAAATGGCATCTTTGGAGGAGGTGGTGGAAGCACCGAACCGGTAGTAGCAGAGGTTGCAGCAGACATAGTAGAGGAGCTCATGTTTGATCTTGAGGCCATTGTAAACAATGTGGCGAAAAGTTTTGAAAATAGAAAACCGATTAACGATTTCACAAAGATTTTTAGTAAAAGTAGCACCACTTGCCCCACGGTGGGCGCCAAATTGTTTTGGTCAAAAATTACCTAAGCAATTAAGTGATCAAATTAGTTAAGTGAGGTAGTGTGCTAAAATTATGTGTAAATAATATGTTAACCAAGTTAGATATGAAAACAGTTTCAGGATACGGCTCGGGATATAGAGCTGTATCGATGATCAAACAATGAGCAAAAAAGTAAAGGTTGACACGTGATGTACGAGGAAAGCCCTTGATCAATCTAGATCGCCGGCATAAAACCTCGGGAGCTGACAATCGCAGCTGCCTTGTTCTTCTATTGCTTCAAATATCAGGATACAGTGCAGGATGTGGTGCGGATCGACTATATGTTACAATGTAATTTGAATACAAGTGTTGTGTGTAGTGTTTGCGATGAGCTAGAGAGAAAGTGTTTGAAAGTGTGTAAGTTTCGTGCCTTAATCTGATCCGCCCCCATCTATTTATAGTAAAACAAATGTAACTAACTATCCTACATAACCGGGATCCAACGAATATTCCTTAGTTGAACGTTGGAGACCTGGTCTTTCGGGCTCAACGTCTCTCCTTTAACAAATACGCCCGAGTCTTGAGGAGATGGAGTCCACTTGACCGTTGGCAAGTCCCAGTCTTTAACCTGCACGTGATTAATTCGATATACCCTAGGATATCACCCAGGATGTTAGCAATGTCCCCGTCCAGTATCCTGATCAAAGATAAACAATTAAAAGCAGGATATAGTTCAAGATATGTATGCTTAGAAAATGAGCCATAACAATGATGATGATTTGTTTTTTGCAGGTAAAAGAAAAGAAAAACAAGCTGCGAAAAAGAAGAATCATAAGGCAGCAAAGGTTAAAAAACAAGATGATAGTGATGATGATAATTCGTATTATGCAGGTAAAATGAAAGAGAACAAAAAAATACAAGCTGCAAAAGATGACAGTGATGATGAAAATATTCGAGTGATAAAAAAGCATGTTAGAAAACAAGATGATAGTGATGATGAAGATGTTCGAGTGATAAAGAAGCAGGTTAAAGAAATTCCAGCTTTCAAGGTTGAAAAGGAAGCTGATGTAGAAAAGATACCTGAGAAATGTGAAAATTGTGATACTGTGAAAAAGCACAACAACAAATTGATTCATAACATGAACAGACTGTAAGAATCTTATGATGTTCTAAACAAAGCTATGAATCAATACAACAAGACAAGCAGTGAACAAGCAACAGCTATGAAGACACTCAATGGAGCGTTCATGACAATGCAGAAAATCATAAATAATTACATAGAGAAATGTGTTGTACTTGAACAAAAATTGGAAACCCAAAGGATAGAAACTGAAAGGGTAAACTGGTTATTGAGAAGTTACTCATGTGCTTCTTATGTGATTGACAGGATTTATCCTACAGTAGAAGGAGTGAAAGCGTTTGAAGATGAGGATACTGAAGTAAAGGATACTGGTAAGAAACACAGTACTGATTATACCAAGTGTCCACCACCGCTTGAAAATGGATATTCTCCATGAAATCCTAATTCAGAAAGAGTAAAAAAGGCAACCAATTTAAAGTGGGAAAATGAACCTTCAGATGGATTGCCAGATAATATTGACGTCACATTCACATCGTCTGACACTGATCATGAGTCTGAGTTAATAAAGAAAGTGGGCAATCAGGTGTTGGATAAAGATGAAACCGAGGAGTCAATCTCAAAGTTAAAGTCCGACACTTCAAGTCCAACAGTCAAAAAGGGCAAAAGGGTTTACAATAAAGATTTTATGATGTCAAAGAATAATTTGAATGACGAAACATTTAAAGTAGCATATACTTTGAATGATTCTGACAAATTATTTTCTGATGAAGAATTTCCAATAAGAGGTGTTAAAACTGAAATGATCAACAAGGTTTTCAAATTAACAGAAATTAATATTTCTGAAATAAAAGATGTAAGTCTTACTGAAAAACCTAAAAAATACATCTCAAGAGTTCAACAAAGGTTAAATAAGAAAAAAAGGTTACAGTTCTGGTTCTGGTGATCGAAAGAAACCAAACCATAACAGTAATTTCAAAAAGAAGGGAATAGGTTTTATTCCACCAGAAAATCATAAAAATGAGAAAATTTATAAACCAAAAACTGTTTTTGTTTCAGGAGCAAGTTCTGAAGAAGAAGAAGAAGAAGAAAAGAGCTCATTTTGGAAATAGACGAATAAAGATTTCCTTGCTAAGAAGCAAGAAGAAATGAAGAATGAAGTTGCTCAGAAGAAGGAAACGAGAATCTGTTATCAATGCAAAGTAGTTGGTCACATTGCCTTGAATTGTCCAAAGGCAACCAACACAAAACAGGGAGTGTCTCATAAACTCAAACAAAAAGTTGTTGAGAAAACTGAAGCACCAACTGAAAAAATTTAAAGTGTTTAAAAATTCTACATTTGAAGTTGGTGAGTGTTCAAAAAGATTTTACAAAAGAAAAGTGAATCTTAACAACCAACAGTGGGTTGTTAAGAAATCAGAAAACAGTTCTGGCAATGATTCTGATTCGTCAAAATCAGAGGAGCTATTTTCTAGCGATGAATCTGACTCGTCAAAGTCAGAGGAGCCACAAGTTGAACTAAAAAGTGAAATTCTGTTCCGCCAATGGATGACGCAAACTTTCCACCACTGCGGACTGAAAATTTTAAACAAAAATTTGGAAAAGTAGAGATTTCGAATCAATTCTATTATGAAAAAAAAAAGAATTTGATGTTGAAAAAGCCTTTAACCCAAAAGTTCTAAATATTTTTGGAAAAATGGTTGACGAGAAGGTCAAAGGGGTAAAGGAATTCTATGAAAAGAAGAAGAAGGTAAAGAAACCGAGTGTTGATGACTCGGAATCTCCCAAGGACCGTCAGGCTTGGGAGAATCTCTATGAATAAAAATCCTGAATTGCCGGAACACCCAGGTTGGTAATTAGGGAGTAGGAATCGGCATCTTTCTCAAGTGATATTTCAAAATTGTTATATTTCATCTTACAAGTGGTATTGGTGATAAAATCCTACAAGTGGTTAATCAAGGTCATTAAGTTGAACTTGATTTAACTTTCATACAAGTGTTATTTTGGAAAAACAGTGTGATGAAACCCCGATTCTACAAGTGTGAAATCAACAAAACTAATTTTCTGGAAAAACCATTTGATTAAAACAAACTTAAGTGTTTTGAAATCATAATGGGAAAATAGTTTGTTGTTAGGGGGAGTTCTGATTGTTTATGCCAAGTGGATGGAGATTTGAAGCAATTCACATCGGTTTATCAATTTTTTCTTTAAATGGTTTTGAATTTTAGGGAGAGTAAGAAATTTCAGAAAATCCAAAAACATTAGAAAATTTGAAAATGTCAAAAACATGATAAAATCAAAAATGAGTTTTGTTGTGAAAAAGAGGAAATGATAGTACATCAGTAGACAATCACAGTACGCTAAAGAATTGGAAAGTTAAAATGTGATAAACGGTCTCACTGATGATATGCCAGTAGGTTTTTACACGCTTAGTAGATTGTTGTCGAGATATAAACCTAAATATCAAATACTTACTTATCTCGTGGGGAACATCTCTCGGGTATATGGGTAACCCCCGAAATCTTGTTTGAAGGGCTTTCTATTTCTGACATACTAGGTCTTTGTGCGTGGTGATATCTAGGGTATTATACCAGGACTTCTGATTTTGCAGGAGCAATAGCCTAGTCCTCGTATAATACTTTGCATTGCTTTAATCTTAAAGCTCGCACTCAGCATAAAAATGATGAAACATTGAAAAATGCTAATCATGTGCTGTTGAAGAAAAGATTCTCTAAAAGGAACACACCTAAAGTCGAACCATCATCTCTCTGATTTTGTGGAAGCAATAGCCTGAGCTCTCATGGTCTCGCATTTACCCCTTACAGATATCATTAGTGTACATTCACCTGTAAGACTGAATATAGGAGTCTGGATACGGGAGTATATTCTGACGTGAGACATGCGAATAAGTTTAAGTCTATTAAAACACTAATCTCGTATCTCGAATCAATTGAACTTTGTGTGAAAATTTAAGTGGATCAGTATACTGACAATCTAAGTGAATCGTTTAGAACTTAAAGTGTTTAAAGCTCAACGGTGCTAGTGATTTGTCAAAAACTGATATGATCCTCTTACACAAACTCACAAAAATATTGTCTGTAAATATTTCTTTATTGTTTTTCATTAGTGTGTTTTAGCATAAAATTTTGAAAATTCAAAAGATTTTATTTCATCTTATTTTCGACAACTGATGTTGAAAAGCTGATTTTCAAAATTCCGAGTGCTAAACATGATGAACAACAGGTTTGGGAGAGTTTGTTTGAGATGAAAAATGAATTTAAAAGTTGGAGAAAATTTGAGAAATGTCATAATCTATCAAGTGATGTGTTGAGATTGATTTTACAAGTTGTAAGCAGAAATTAAAATTGTTATAAATAAAAATCTTACTTTTGGGTAGAGATTGTGCAGGATAAAAGTTCTGGAAAAGCCAGGTTCCGATTCCTGAGGATTTTTCGCATAAAAATATGCAGATTAAAGCCAGGTTCCAGATCCTGTAGCTATGGAAAGCCAGACAACAGTCCTGATCTTGTTAAAGATGCAAATCGAAGCCTGAGCAGAAATCGAGCCAGGATACGATCCCGGAACAACTTAAGGGGGAGTCTGAATGTTAGAGAGCCAGACAAAGATCCTAGAACAAAGCTCGAGAGAGAAGCTGCTGATTTTGAGAAAAGAGGAAAGGTTGAAGGATGCTTACAGTGTCAGATACTTTGGATAGAGCGTGAAGACTGATCAAGACTGAAGACTTGTCATACTGAAGACTCGACACCGAAGACTTCATTAACATCCAAGGGGGAGTTTGTTGGTGCATATGTCTGTCGACTTCGTATTGTACCGAGTCATGTATTAAAATAGGATAGACTGAAGCTCGGTTGCCTAGAAAATAGATCCTTAGAGGATAGTGTCCAGTTCGCACGAACTTGATGAACCAGTTCGTACGAAGTGGTGTTGAGTGGTTCATGCGGACTGGGTCTTCTATAAATAGTGAGCTTGAGTTCTTCATTTGTAAGAGTTGTGATTACGGTAGCGAAGCTCTGCCGAAGTATCTCCAGCATGTAAAACGTTGAGAAATCAATACAAGAGATAGTTAAAGTGATTCTAAGTGTAAATCAAGCTGATACAACATCGATACGTCTGTTTCCGGCTTTCGTATTGATCAAGAACTCTTCTGAACGACTCGTTTGGTCGTCACAACGATCCTACAGAATTTTCACATAACTTTGAGATTTTCTCGAAAAGTTATCATTTTTTATTATGTTGGCACGTTAATATATATATATATATATGAGTCCATATATATATATACATATATATTTATGATTTTGCGACTTGAACGATTTTATTGGTGACCATTATTGTGTAAATCCGTTAACTCTCCCGCCTATACGCAATATATCTACGATTTGCGCGTCGTAATATGTATACATAAATGTTTACATAATTTAACACCGAAATACATAAACTTTGGTCAACTTATCTATTTTGTCATTTTTAAAGCTAATATACATAAAACATCTCATAAGTATCAAATTTCATGCTCGACAAACAAGTTACACAATTTAACACGCTTTTTACCGTTTCTACCGCACAAAACGTACAATTATTTACATGCATAATCCAATCTTTAGAATCATGTTAAAACATAACATATTTTCACATTCTCATGTATAAATCACATAACAAATTTTAACACATAATGTTTACACAAAATTTTACCCATACTAGTGTACTTAGAAAAATGCGTATTTTAGCGATTCGGTAACGTTTTCGGGCGTCGGAAGTCACGTATGACCAATCAAACACCAAGTAAACTTAAAATTAGTTAAAATACTTATTTTTAAACTAAAAATATCAGTTTACTTACTGATTTAAATCATTTTTATAAAAATCACTCGAAAAGCCGATTTTTGACCGTTTTAACGCATAGTTTTGCGTCAAACGTTACTATAATCATCCCAACTCGAAACGACTTGATATTTTAAAACAATACATGTTATTTAATGATTAAAATAGTGGTTATAATCATATTAGTGAATTTTTTGTGTAAGTCACATAAATCATGCGATTTCACGTATTTTACAACGTTTAATGCATCAAGTACAACATGCAAAGCTAGCAAACATTATGACAAAGTTATAAGTCAATAAACACTTTAAAATAACTTTATTTTAGTGTTTATAATCTGCTCATAACTGATTTTTACTAAATCATACTCAAATCACCTTTTAAGGTCACATATCATCATGCATGCTCGTGTACAAGTATCTAAAGCACATATATCATATTATCATCATTTCATATGAAATTATATGCATCAAACTTGAAGTTACTTCATGCAAATCCAATACATGTTCATCATGTAATCATCTAGACATAATTTCATACAACAATCTTTCATAAGTGAACATATGACAAAACCTACATGCATGTCATTTTAGAAAAATTAACAAAACAAGTATCCATCATAAATCAAACTCAATCTCATACATATACACACATACACATACACGGTTATGTATACATACATATATATATATATATATATCCATTTTTATTTTGCATAAAAACCCATTTTCTTATTAGTTTTCAAGTTTGTGAATTATCCAAGAACTTTGAGAAACTTCTATCATCATCAACATCATCAAGAATCAAGAATATGGTTTTTAAAATAAATTTTATACCTTCTAGTTCTAGAATGATTTTTAGCAAAGATTTGATGATATTGGACTTGATTGTGGCTTGAAACACCTTGAAATCACTTCTAGATCACCATATGGACTCATAAACACCTTGTAATGAATTTGAATCCTCAAGAACAATGTTAAGATTTTCGAAATGTAGGTGATATGGGGTGTTTTCGGCTGAATAGAATAGAGAGAGAGAGAATGAATTTGGTTTAGTCTTGAATATCTTGGATTTGAGAAGATATGAGAAGATTTAATAAACATACTCATTACTTGCATCTTCCCAAGACAACAAGTGTCATACATGCATGCAAAAGGAAAAAGGTGGGCTGCTATAAGGCCACCACTTGGTCCCTCTCTCTCCTATATATTTCGTATATATACATATAGTGGAGGGTTCAAATGAGAAGAAATTCTTTGTAAGAAGAAAAAAGAAGAAATTTCAACCAATATGAATGCTTCATTAGACTTCATTTAATATTTGTACTTAATGTAACTATAAGGGTATATTAGTAAACTTACATACATCATTAATTGGTAGTTTCATCTTTAATAACTAACTATATTAAATTTGTAACTTATTTTTAAGATATATATTTTTCACAAAAAATAAAAATAAAAATTCATTTAAAGTGTAGGATAAATGCGAGGCGTGTATGATAAATTACGAGTTGTGTAGGATAAATTTCAATATGTGTAGGATAAATTTCGAAATGTGTAGGATAGCTTTTGATGTGTGTAGGCAAAAATATTTAGTGTGGAGGATTATAGTCTTAATGACTAATTAATTTGTCAAACATAATAATAAATGAGATGAGAAAAAAAACTATTTAACGTTTTACAATTATACTTTTTTATTCTTTTTCTTCTCAATAAAATTTTCTTCTCAAATGAACATTCCCCTATACATATACTTATTTAATATAGACCAAAAACTGGTATTTTACTAGATACCGGGTATTTTATCTAGCGTTTTAATCCCGTTTTAGTACGTTTTAAATTATTTTTAACGCTCTATAAAAATAAACTCACCAAAATATTATTGAACAATTTTTTGTTTGCCGGGACTGGCGACGTTGCCGGTATTTGGCAGTATGCGCGCTGTGCTGCACGGTACGCGATTAAAATTGCAAAAATAGGGATTTATGCGTTTTTATTTATTTTTATCTTTCTAAAGTGATAAACTCATCAAATTATTACTAAAATGATTATCAGTTGCCTTGACAGGCTGTGTTGACAGCATTTTGTCGGTACACGCGCTGCATCGCGGGGTACGCGCTTAAACTCGAAAAATAGGGTTTATTAGCGGTTTAATTTATTTTTCCTCACGAATAAGATTAAAATTATTATTCTAATCATAACAGACTATTTTTAGGATTTTGACACTGATCGGGTGGTCACCGACGTTCGTTTCGCGTTTTAACCGTTACTCGATATGCGTTTATCTTACCGTTGCCAACATAATATTTACCAAGTTTTAAATTTGACAACTCATTAAATACCATATATAAACATCATAATCAGTCAAATACAGCCTTTTACCAATTCACAACACGTGTTACAATTGTATGGTACGGCCTGAAAAGCCGGGTGTCACAGTCTCCCCCTGTTTAGGAAATTTCGCCCCGAAATTTTACTCTACAGGTTTTGTTTTCGCAATAGGTGGAAATAGTAAACACAAATTCAATGAATACAGTCCTATAGTTTCTGTGAGAAACTTTGATTCTTACAAAGAATCTTCGTAGACCTATATTACATACACTCTTAATTCCTAATCTCACATCTCAACGCTCTCCACCCTTTCCAAGCTTCAACATACACAAGCACTAAATCAAGAAGATTAAGTTAATGTTTCACCATTTTGGGTTTGACATACGTATATTTACATATACATTACCCCGTACCTAAGATAGTCTGAGTTTACACCCGATTGATCCGACTCGAGATGGCTCTCGAAAGAATCAAATCTCATAAACTCGTCTTCCTTCTCTCTTGCATTCATTTCAGATATCCACAAATAGCCAAATCGATAAATTGCATACACGACTAGAATACTGAAATTTCCTGCCCGGTTATTAGCATAACTCCTCTAGTTATACGTACTGCTTCTACGGTGCTTCGATAAACTTCCGTTTATCTTCCAAAAAAATTTCTATAAAGAACAAAATCAGTGTATTGTCCATTATACACTTTCTCAACTGAACCCAACAATACATCATGTACACTACTCCATCCTTATGGTAGCTTGAGCCTATAAGCGACTGATCCAACTCAAGATAGGCTCTTGAAAGGACCTAATCATTGTGGCTCAGCTTTTCTTTTCTCTGCTAAACCTAAAAGCATTTCCGCAAGATAACTCCTTTAACAGAATCAAATCTTCAATCTGGAATCGCAATAGTTCCTTCAAATGTCCATGTAATCCTTCTGTTGATCAATTGGCGACTTTTATCCTTCCCTCGATCCAGGAAAATCCTGTCGCTGGTTTCCTAGATAACTCGGGTCTGGTTAATTGTCCTTTGTCACGTCAGCTCGACAAAATGGTGATCAATACTTCCGTCCATACAAGGCTTCAACCCGAGCAACCTAAATACTAGCTTCTTAATTATTATTGTAAAGTTACTCTGCCAAGGGCATGTGAGTATCTTAACTTCCTTCGGAGTCCATCATACACGCTCCCAACTTTTCTTTCAAGGGTCTGAAAAGCTTCCTACTATCTTGTTGTCCAATCAATTTCCCTTTTCCTTTTGGGGTTATTAGTGTCGAACGCTGCACTAATTTAGAGAAATTCTTAATAAATCTCCGGTAGCATCTAGCTAGTCATATGGATCATCATACTCCCGACGGGGTCTTTGGCGTTACTCATCATTCACCAACTCCATAGTTTACTTCAAACTTTACTCATGATTCTCCTTGGTTCGCTCATAGGCAAGTATGTCGTCAATTAGTATTATCACGAATTTATCTGATTAGGGTTCCCATACCCTGTTCATGAGATTTATGATTATAAATGGCGCATTAATTTAGTCAAAAAGGCATGACTAATAACTCGTAATGGCCATATCACGTTTGAAAAGCAGTCCTCAGCATATCTTCGTCAGCAACCTTCAACTGATGATATCCTGATTGCAGATCGATCTTCGTGTAGTAGCTGGATCCTTGTAGTTTGATTGAACAAATCATCAATTCTTGGTAAAAGGGTACCAATTCTTGATAGTAAATTTGTGCCAGCTCTTTGAAATCATCACACATCTTGAAGGATCCACCCTTCTTCCTCTTCAACAAAACAGATGCGCCTCAAACAAAAAGCTTGATCGAATGAAACCCTTGTCTAATAGCTCTTGAGGCTGATTTGACAGTTCCTTCATCCCAAACAGTGCTTAATCTACAAGGATATTGTGCAAATGGGTGCAGCACCGGGTATCAGATCGATTCGGAATTCGATCTGTCTCGCATGGGGCAATCCAGGTCAGTCTTTTTAGGAAAACTTCTGGATAATTGCGAACAATAGGAATCTCTCCGGTATTCCTACATTTGGCCTTCGTATCCACCACGTTAACAAAGAACGCATGATAGCCTTTTCATAACAACTTGAGCATCCTCACAATACTGACGACTCTCAACTATCAATCCTCAACTCTCTCGATACTCAACACTCGACTCGGTCGATCACCGCGAACAACTACCACTTTTCTACGTTCATCAGGGCGAGATATCCTATCTAGCTTATTCAAGCGATAGTCCCCACTTCGTTCTAGGATAATTAATCCATCCTTGCATCTACGTCAAAGCTCCCCAGCTCCACTGAAAATAAACCAACACTAGAACTACGATCACCTACTAAATACGACAATCACGAACGACCTTACTAGTTTCCATCAACTTACCAATTGCTAGTTCTATCGGGCACTTTATACTCAGCTTACTTGTTGGTGAACACAAAAATGATTCAGAGTTTTTCAAAACAAAACTCAAGTCAGCTCCGGTATTAAAAGTATGAACATAGATTGGTTTTTGATTTGAAACATACCGGTAACAACAGCAAGATCGTCTCGTGCTTTCCCAGTGTTTAGCTCAAACGCTCT